>JBBPUK010000068.1:39419-79180 GCA_038094635.1 Tylopilus cervinicoccineus | reverse complement strand
TCTTTTCCTTGTTATATGTCATATCAGCTAGTGCTCTCCATTCTCAATTGCCACTTATATATAATTTACCCCATGCAACACATCCTTTTGTACTTAACAATATATAGTTCCCAGATCCCATAGTTGACACCTCAGTCCATCTGCCCTGTGCATGACTAAGGTGAGCCAAGCCACAAGTACTGTATAGAACATTCCCTTACCTTATACATAGCATTCTCTGTCTAGATGAATACACTATAGTTGTTATGGTCACATCACACAGGCACTAGTTGCCCAAGGTATCATATAATTTATTTCATGGCCTCTTTTTTTTCGCACATGGACACATTTACTTCATTTGCAGTCCATGTGACCAGTTATGTGATGACTCCAGGAGACACTAGATATTAAAGAGTTCAAAGACCACCTAGACAGAGCACAGGTAATGAAGTATGGCCTCTACTGTCACCTGTTGCCCTTGGCAGTAGGTTTCAGACTCTATTGTGCTTCTAAAGCATGGAAACCAGGTTCCTGTTTGGGTCTTATTCATTTCTACTCTTCATTTACACTCTGACCTAGCACCCATTCACTTCTGCCCACCCAGATCTTTTCAGATGCTTCTCTTCTCTTCTTTGATAGAAGACACCACTCAGAAAGTGGCAGTTAATCTCTGCTATGGCAGCATAGGATTGCTGATCGCCATCGCCATAAGGTATTGATAAGGGCTAAGGGTTTGACCATAGCAGGACAATTACCATAGTTAGATACATGGTCTGTGCACCAGCAGCTGTACTGTACAATAGTATATATAGGCCAGGGGGCAACACTGAAGACCTCAGCTTGTTCTCTTGATGTTCTCCCCTCTACTAGCTAGCCTTAGCAAGGGATAACAAAAACACCCTCACAAGCTCCCTTACTCCACTCTACACCCACACACCTCATGCAACCTACAAACCCCCAAGCTTACCCTCAAGTGAGACGCTCTCTGGTTTAGGGTTATATTAATAGTCCATCTGCCCTGCACATGACTGAGCATTCTTTGTCTAGTCTGATATAAATATGCAAATATAGCACCATATATGACAACAACTGAGCATTCTCTGTGTAGTCTGATACAAAACCCAAGGCTTATAACCTGTTGGTAGGCTACAAGCATATAGAGCATATGTAGACTATGTAAGCAACCTTATATAAGTTGCTGAGTTGAAATATTTGATGCAATGAGATATGAGAATGAGCATACAGAATTGAGTTGGCGAGCAATCTGAGGATAGGAAGAGCTTGTATTTTATTCTCAGCTACTTAGTTTATATATGAGCAGTAGCTATTTGTTTTTCTAAGTAAGTCAAAACTCTCGGCTGTTCAGCTTGCTATCACGTGCTTTATCTTATCTAGCCGTAGTCTCAACACCAAATCCACCCAGCAACAACGTATGAACTCGGGAGCACAAGCTGATCAACGATGATCAGCGCCAATTCATCCGGTGGATTAGCTAATGCTAACCAACCCCCCGGTGCACTAGCTGCACTCCCAGCATGCGATTCATCGTTCATATGCGCCTACCGAGCGTCTGAGGACACGGTTGACCACTCATTGACCTCCCACAAATAGAATCTACTTCCCCACAGGTGTCTCACAAAAACCTATGTATTGTGTCCGTCGCTCATCCCAGGTGTAAATTCCGTCAGTCGTCTCTCCGGGGAAACCTAGTTTGGGCCAGGCTGTATTTTTTCTTCGAGAGGGCAGTGCAGTTAACATTTTTAGTTATCTTAGAAGCTGGCCGCACAGATTGTTGAGGTAAATCCACAGTACGGGTCCGGGGTCGGCTCCCATACCCACACCCATGCACCCTACACATGGGATCCTGAGAATAGATCCTGATGAAGTTCTTCATCCCCATTTACTAATTGCCACAAGGAGTCAGGTGAGAGGGCGCATTGTGTACCACATCTGGGATGCATCATAGACTCGGAAGAAGCAATAAGAAATCACCTGTGCATCAACCCTGCACTGTCGCACGGCCACCTATTCGCCTAGAAGCACCCTAAGAACCAGGTGATCTTGCATATCTGTCGTCGCCAAGCAGAACGGACTCGCTAGCATCAAGGGCCACAGCCCCGCATCAGGGTGACCCTACACTACCTCTTAAAAGGGGTTCCATTTGAAGAAGTCAAGGCTATGGGCCGTTGGGCGGGAGATGCATTCACAGGCTACCTGCGCGAGAACGCACTCATTATCGCACCCTTCCCACAGACGGAATCAGCAAATTTCGAGGCCTGCCACACCTTCTGTGTGTTGAAGCGAGTACTTCCCCGCTCCTAGCGGATGGGCACTCGAGATTCGCCTGTGGCATCGCGGGGCTCCTACATTTTCGGGAACACGGCTCACCTCGCCATCCACAGATTGGATCCACACACTGGCGCAACCCTTGGCTTATTCAAACGCCGTATCCTCCCACAACTATCTACCGGGAATATTTACTTCACCGATTCCCCGGTCTTTGTACTAGGCAGTCAGCTATCTTTTCACTGGTTGGAGTTAATGCTGATCTGAGATCCTAAAGTCGCATAAGTGGTCCATCGGACTTATCACCCGCTGGTGTTGGGTTATATATATAATAGGTACTTAGTTTCACGTTTCCCTTCACCCTCCCAGACCATGACGACTCATTTCACGCACTTAAATCCGATACAGACTTCGGTGGCAGTTGGTGTGGTGATAGTCACCGTTCTCATCCTACTCAATAGGCGACGACGGACGGTTCGTGGAGTTCACCTCCCTCCTGGACCTATTCCCCTTCCCATCGTTGGGAATCTTCTCAGTATCAACCCGAAGAAGCCTTGGATAACCTACACTGAGTGGGGGACTCTTTATGGTCCGGCCTGATTCCGTACTTCACCTGGTAATCCGAGTCTCAACTTGTCGCAACAGGTGATATTTTCATGATCCGTGTGCTTCAACAAGACATCATTGTGATCAACTCAAAGAAGATTGCCAAGGACCTCTTCGACCACCGATCTAGCATTTACTCGGACAGGCCCTACCTTGCCACGAGAGATGCGTGCGTTTATTTCTCCTTTTTATCGTCATCTCCGACTTGAAATCTGCCTGTTAGATATGGCTGGTCATTCAACTTTGGTTGGGCTCCATACGGTGATGGATGGCGCTCACAGAGAAGACTGTTTCATCAGACCTTCAGGGCCGAGGCGGCGCTTGCTTTTCGTCCTGTTCAAATGAGAAAGGCCCGCGAGCTCGTCTTGGATATTCTCAGGTCGCCTCACAAGTTCTCCGAGCATATCCAGAGGCGAGTATTGCTCAGTGGAGTGGGCGTGTGTACTAACAGGACAAATACATTTAGGTTCTCTGCGGCGGTAATCATGTCGATCGTGTACGACTACGAGGTTGCCCCTGATCATGACCCTCTTGTGGAGCTATTAGAGCGCGGAAGTACCCTGGCCTTGGAGAGCCTGACGCCAGAGGCGTCTGCTTTTTCTTTTCGCAAGTGCTGCCCTTCTGCATCTACACTATTGGGCTGATCGACGTCCAGTCCTCAATCTGCCAGAGTGGTTCCCAGGTGCTGTCTTTACACGCAAGGCAGTGGTCTCCAAGCGCTGTGCTGTGAAGATGATAGCAGAACCATTTGAACACGCTAGAAAACGCGAGGTGAAATTTGCATTCATTTACGCCTCTAATCCGAACTGACTGAAATACAGGCCATGGGTAGCAGTGCATCGGCAATGGCGCTTGATCTTTTGAGAAGCACCAAAGACGATAACACTTCACGACTTCAATTAGTGAAAGACACGTGTGCAACGGCCTTCGTAGGTAAGAAGAATAAATGGTGTCCAATTCGTCAATTGACTTAAATCCCATAGCTGGTGCAGAAACTGTCAGTCTATATATGTATCAATGTATGCAATGAGCAGCTCAGTTCCTTTCTAGACTACGTCAACGCTGCAATGCTTTATGCTTGCCATGCTGCAGCATCCAGAAGTCCAGGAACGGGCACATGCAGAAATCGATGCAGTCATTGGCACAGATCGACTGCCGAACTTCGATGACCGGCAGAACCTGCCCTACATTGAGGCTATTCTGTTGGAGACATTGAGAATGTATGCTGTCGCACCCCTTGGTAAATATCCCTGGGTCGACCATGACTCCGGAATTAATTATTAACTTCCTTGGAGGACTTCCGCATGCTACCACGGTTGATGACATCTATCAAGATATCTTTATCCCCAAAGGTGAACAAACATGATAATATAGGAGACGTGTGTTTGTTAACTCTTCCTCCATAGGAGCCACAGTAGTGGCAAACATCTGGTCGGTGCACAACCTGTTGATTGCCGAGATTTCGACACATTATTTTGAAGGGCTATGCATCACAACGAAAATGCCTACCCAGATCCTGACGTCTTCAAGCCCGAAAGATTCTTTGTAGAAGGGAAGCTTAACGAAGACAAGACTGTTGACAGTCTTGCTTTTGGGTTCGGGAGGTACCTCAGCTTTTCCTTCATCTATTTACCTCGTCACTGACCTTGCTCGTCAGACGCGTTTGTCCAGGACGTTACGCTGCCGACAGTGCGATTTGGATTGCAATGGTGTCGATCTTGTGCGCATTCAAGATTACAAAGGCCCTGGACGAACGTGGCCAAGAGGTTGAGTTTGAACCGACATTCAGTCATGGGGTAACTACGTAGGTGATTCTAGGAGTGGCCGTTCTTCTCTGATCTACACCTTTGTCAGGGCTCCTAACCCATTCCCTTGTGCGATCACGCCGCGCTTAGTGGACATTCACAAGCTTTCAACAATAGAGGCTTGACTGATAGGTTTCACTTCACATCAATAAGAACAAATGACTATGACCTCCAGTTATGTGCGTCTTTACATAGGATGTTATCGTGGTGCCCTCTTCGATGTGCCCTGTGCTTTCCATGCGCCTGATCTAAATTCCGGAAGAACCTGCTCTGCGATGTCGGGGTGATGAGGTGGACGAAAGCTCCAGAGAAAGACGAGAGATTGAAGGGTCTACATGAACGTGTTGAACGAGTCGACGAGCTTTCGCGTTCATTCGATCGCGTGCATTGTATTCGTGTTTATCATTCCAAAGCATCTCGACACTTGAGCGGAAGCGGTCGAACACCGAAGACTGGTCAACTTCGGTCGTAGCTGGGACGGGGGTGAGAGTGGCGATCAGGTTTCGAAGGTGTATGATCTTGGCTGCGATTCGACTGCCATGTTGAGGTTGTTCTACGACCTCTTCATGGTGTTGAAGGTGATCCAGAGTGTCATCGCCGAACAGCAAGTGCGGGGAAACGAATGATGCGAGACATCTCCGAGCCAGTTCGAGATGATAGTCGATACTTGCTTGTCGTACTCCGAAGCCATCAGACTGCATGGCGGTCGTCGTCAGGCTTGACATTTTGTCGATCACTTCGCGGTCGTGATGCGCTGGCTTGGAGTTGTTTCTCGCCGACGACCCAACAGCGAGGATATGGTGCTACAAGGGATAGCAGTAGGCGCTAGTCGGTGAGTTGGAACAATGTCGGCTTGCCCCCACGCAAAATACCAACGCAAACAGGGATGGTCAGACATCTTTCCTCAATTTACTCACTGCCAGGCATATATTTCATCGTACGCAGCGACAGACCTTTCCATGGAGAGAGTTCGAGTCGCAAGTATTCTTGCCAAGGCCGTGACAATACTGAGAATTGACACAGAATCGTCCGGAGGTATGTGTTGCACTTTCGCACACGCTGTCGACCACTGTCAACTGTCAATCCTGGCGAGCCGTTGTCCAATGGAGACACAGCACGTTAGCACGGGCTTCCTCACATATTCAGGGTTAGAAGCCCTGGCGGCGGCCTTTAGCAATGAAACCAACGCCGAGGTCTTCTTTTACTAAAACTTTTGGTCGGAGCCGGCGCCCAAGCGAGCTCTGACATCCATTTGCAGGACCGCGCACACAGCCACTCTGGCGCCCTTTAAGTTCGTCCCCAAGTTTATTCCCATGCCCTGTCTGATCTTATCGATCACAGTCGTGAAGTTCCTCCTCTGTGTCCTCACGAGAGATGTCCTACTACGCTGACCCCGGTTACCCTATCCATCGTTCGCATTCCCATCACCTCTCTAGTTCGAGTTACCCAGCTCCCGTTGGTGCCGACCCTCAGCTGTGGCAATATTTTTCTGCAGTAGATACCAACAGGTCTGGTGCTCTGAGCATCGGCGAGTTGCAAAATGCCCTCTTCAACGGTGAAGAACATTCCATTGATCCTAAATCTGGCTAATTGCGTACTCTATTAAATCAGGAAACTGGTCTAGTAACTTAATCATCACATGTATTGCCTGATTTCTCACACCTTCCAAAGGATTTGATCTGGATACGGTCAAGATGCTGATGAATATGTTTGTAAGTGGATGCATTAAACGAAAGTTTGATAGGGAATAGATTCCCATGTTGCAGGATACCGATCGCAATGGCACCATCACGTTTAATGGCAAGCATTTCTGCATTTCTTGTTTCATCCACGCATTCTCACTTAGCTGACAGAGTTTACTCGACTATGGCAGTACATTTCAGAGTGGCTACGTGTCTTCAAGCACTTTGACAGAGATCAATCGGGAACCATCGAGAGACGGGAGTTGTCAGACGCCCTGCGGAACTTTGGATACCATCTTTCTCCCGCTCTCCTCAGCCTACTGGAACGTAAATACGGTAATTTCCATGGTCTATCCCTGTTTGATCAGATCGGTTTATCTTGCCCATCCCAGCTTCTGGGGCAACTACCGCATATGGACCGGCCCCAGGAATTTCGTTCGATCGATTCGTTAGAGCGTGTGTCACAGTCAAAACACTAACGGAATCCTTTCAAAGGTTTTACCCCTTCGCTCTCATAAGTTCCAGTAGTTAATGTCCCCTCAGGTTCGATACCAACAACGACGGCTGGGCACGGTTCAGCTACGAAGACTTCATGAGGGTATCTACTACACCTATACAGCGCGTGTATGTGGCTAACTACCCAACCCCAGGTTACCCTCCGGGCCCCTTGAGTTCGGTCACCCATGTCAGAAATCTGCGAAGCACGTGTAGGAATAGGCGTCTCCGTCAGCTCGTCGCTGCAGATATGGTCCCTTTTTGACAGAGTAACAGTTGCCTCATCCCCCGAAATGTTAAGAATCTACGATATGTAACATATTCCTGGAGGCAAGATCTGGAAAAATCCTTCCAACTGTGACTTGATGTCGCTTGCACTCTAATTTCACTTGACGCTGTAAGATTGAATCACAGACAGGTAGTCACATTCCCCTAGTATGCACAACATCCGCCTCAAGCTTTCAAGCATGATTCAGGTCATTCTCGGATGCTTTCATCCACTCGTTTGTTAGATCCTGTACGACACGGGGTAGAGTGGCCGACACCTGCTCAGGGTCATTGCCAGAGCCTTCCAAGTAGTATTTTATCTGAGACGGGGATCAGTGCCCTTTCCCGTACGTTCAGCGTCTGAAATACCTTCGGTTCTGTCCCACTCGTTCTGAAACAACATCAGTGGGTGATCAAAGTGACACATGGAACGAACCTTATGGTCAACACTATGTTAACATCCGCTGATCTTGCCCGGAACTGAATCATATGTCCTGAGGACAGTGGCAGCCTTGGTGCGTACGTCGGGGGATTTGTGCTGTCATATCCGTATCCAACTGTCAGATCGACGATACCGACAACGGTCAAATGGGCTATCGAGTGCGGATAACGTTTGGTAAGGGGGTGTGACTGCGATGGAGTGTCACTTCGTGGTAATGGTAACGTCATTAGCGACGCACTGTCTCCCAAAAGTTGCGAAGCCCCCCGAATACCTTGTCAATCTTGACACTATCTGAACAGACGAAATAACTGTTTCTGGTCTACACACCATTCGTCGATCCAGCACTTTTACCGTGAACAGCTACGCACCTCGAAATAACCGTATCTGAGGAGTTGTCGTTAACTAACAGAGAAACGAGACGATGTAGAATGCATACTTTTCGTAGAGTCCCTTCAGATAGCCTTGAACTGTCAAACCTTGACTGTGTAGTTCAGTCGCCATCTCTGCAAACATCAACTTGATTTTCTTGTGAGCCACCGTATTTCATTTGTGCATTCAGACTAACCGTGGCAGCCACCCCGTCTTTGTCACGTATCTCTGAACCGAACATGAAACCGATAGCCTCCTCGTATCCAAACAGAACCTCATAGCCAGCCCGCTCAAGGTCCAGTGCAGTATTTCCAATGAATTTAAATCCTGTTAGAATACTTGGAGATAAATCTCGGGGGTTATGATTGGAAGACATGCCAGTCAGACAATCCACAAATTTGAAACCATCGCGAAGTGACATTGCTTCGACCATTTTAGAGCTTACCGTAGAGGCCACCATAGCTAGTTTATCTATATCGCCGTAAACGTGGTCAAGATGGTTGGGTGAACCTAGTAAATCAGCCCACCGATTGGCTTCCCAGATTTTTTGTATCTTGCTAAGACACGACTAGCAAACAAGGTTCCCAACTGATCACCAGTGAATTTTGTAAAGCTACCGTCGGAGCTGGGTCCTTATATAGCTGTGAGACCGTGGTTCCTAGACAATCAGGCTCACCCTCTCTCAGCAGCTGAGAATCGATCAGAGTCGGGATCCTGTGCTAGTACATAGTTTGCACCCGAACGGATAGCTGTTGAAATTGCACATTCCTTTATAGCGTTACAAAGGAAAACGAAATGGTCGTTATAGGCTCACCAAAGCCCCTACGGCAGCTCTGTTGTAAGTTTATCGAAGCTATATGGGCCTCATACCTTTTTCCTCTGGATTTGGAAAACGAACTGTCGGGAAGTTGGGATCTGGAATTTTCTGCTCTTGTACAGAAATATACGGTTTGAAACCAACACGTTTGAAAACTTCAGATACAAAGGCGTCGCTGACACCATGCATCGAGGTGTTGACAAATTTGAGAGAAGTGGTAGCGAAGGGAAGCCTATATGCGCTGTAATTACTCAAACACAGCAACATTTAACCACGAACCCGGGGTTTGCCATGCTATGTATTGAAGTGAAATAACTTTCCTTCATCTCATCTGTGGGATCATAACAAAGCGAGGATGTGAAAATATCAGGTGCGTGCTGTATTCTTGGTTCTAGATTGTTCAGAATAGCTTGGGCGATACCGGTATCATGAGGTCCAATGATCTGTAGGGCGGCCGTTTCATGTGCATGATACTGACTCAGAGGTATCCTACCTGGACGGCATTTTCCCAATAGACCTATGTTGACGAGTAAGGTGGTGAAACTGCGGGCTTTTATAGAATACTCACTTTGAAGCCATTGTCATCCTCACGAAAGACTGGGTCATAAATTTGACAGAACATTGGAATGTAACGAATACCTTCGGGTTGTGGCTCGCTGCGGAATGGTCAAAGTCGTAGAGCTTAAATGAATGCGAGCCAGATCACATACCAGTGATCATTACACCGCAAGCTGCATTCAGTCTTTTTACCGAGAAAGGCACACTTATGAGAGAGTTGGTATTGCCTATTTCCCGAAGCACAGGGACATATAAAGAACTCACAGAGGTGTGTGGACCAAGTCTCTCAACAGAAATACCTTGACCCTGTTGGCAAGGAACACCGCTGCTGTAAGACGTGCCCAGTCTGCCGAATTGTGTCGATGGTCGTGGCCGATGACAATGCCGCGTGAGCTGGCATTAGTGACATTCTTTAACAAGTACTCGCAAAGTCCCTGACGATATCTTGCATTGCGATACATAAACACGTGTAGAATTTTTAGATGCTTGCCTGAGATGTTTGGATGATGATCAAGTCGTTCATTCTTCCCCACCCAGCCTCCATTTTTGCTCGGAGCCCTTGAAGCAAGTTGATGTTGATAGCAGCGATGGGTATCAACGGTGAGCGTACCCGCGGTTCCAAACTCTATGCGCGTCCTTCCGTTGACCGAATGGAATACAATCATTGCAATGGACATTAGACATTGCTTGACATCACCCGAATTGATTGGAAAATACCTCATCCTTTTCTCCAGTTCTTCCATGTTTTGGGTATCCCATAGCAATTGAACCTCTTTTTTCGTTTTCTCGTTCTAGTATCCGACGAAAATCGGTCGCTGGATCTATACAGCGAGAAATGAAAAGGGTATACCGGGTCTAATCTAAGCCATTCTTTTACAAGATGTTCCATGGCTATAACCCTGCGACGAATTTCCTGCTGGCACCATGGCTTTTGATTCTGGAACTGCAGCTGACTTGATCAAGTTGTAGACCTACTTGGTTGGAGACCTCGGCCGAACGATCTCAGATGATGATATCTAAGGTCAAAACACAACACCATATGTGTATTGGCAAATAATACACAACTCGTCAACTACATATGCAGGTACAAAGCTAGCGTCTACTTTGGATCACAACTTGATAACTCGAAACATTCCGAGGAACATTCTCATTGGACTGGACAAGAGGCATCTTTTATAATGTCCATCGCGGTCCAGAAAAATGGGAACTATCAGGACACCCGAAATATGCGCTACACTAGTTGATTCTAACGAGACAGTAAGCTTTGACGCCCCTGAAAACTACACTGCGTCTGAGTTAATTGCTACGGCTTTGTTATGAAGCCTAAAAAGTAGTCTGGTGACCAGACCGCTATAAGCCTAAAAAGGGGTATCTCGAGTATGCAGCCGCTCGTCGCCGCCACCCAGTCATGGATGTGATCCGGTGACCCACACTGCATGAGCGCACATAGAAAGGTGGCTGCGATTCCAGTCACATCTGTTGGAATGGCAGCAGGGACTTGGTTAACTTCACACCACTCGTCGATCAATCCCAGCGAATAAACAATTTGCCTACTACATCTTCGCCGATAAATGAAGCGTTCGTGTGGCGACATCTGAAAGCACGCGAAACCAGCTGATCTAGTGAAGCATGTAAATCACTTACACTGCCCGTATTCGTGACATTTTCACAGGCGTGCCTCTGTTGCAGTCAAATGTGGAGACAGTCTACAATGCTTCGGGGGATATGCCTTCTGCCATTAGGAAGAGAGTGCCAAGCGAAGCTCGTTGAGGTCGTGAGTTTCAGACTGTCATCTCAAATATACATTTCTGTGGCTCTACACTCCAAGGGTGACGATGGGACACAACAGCATGATGGCATCATCGTGGTTGAGCAATAAAAAGCATGAGGATGCAATGCGGAAAGGGAGTCAACCAACTAGGTGCGTGATGCCACAAGACATCGGTACAAGTTCGTCCTTAGAGTGTCAATGAGACGAAGAGTACCTCCATCGACAAGATTAGCACTGAAAGGTTGATGGTTAAGGAACGTGAATCATCATCCTGGATTACCCATTCACCACGCAATTGAACGAGTCAGAATTCATGTCGAGCTTGTAATTGGATCAGCAGCATTGGCGTCTAAGAGAACTGAGACAAGAGTCTAGCTGGTTCCTGCAGATCAACAGCATCGAGGTACATCCAAGTGGTCTTTTGAATGACAATGGACTTCATTTGCATCGATGAAAGGGTGTATGGCGTGTCCTGATTCGGTTCAAAATGCAGATTAGTAGCTTAATATCTCGATAGCACCGATGATGTCGAAGCGCTACCGCGGTTTTTCTCTTGGAACGATATAGACACATACTGACGTCAAGCCATCCCTTGTTGGCCTGATGAGGCCGTGCTTCATCGACAGAAGCTATAGACCTGACCGAAAACATGATAGTCCCTTTTCAGTTCATCCGCTTCGCTTTCTCTAAAACCCGAGTCCTTTTGTTCCAGGTTCACATATGCCAGACGACTTCTCAGAACAACTGGTTTGATATTGCCGAAAGTAAACCTGAGCCCGCGGGGCAACGGTATGCAGGTACAGCAGCTCTTGTATCACGATGTACTTTAGGGGCACCAAGTCAGCCAGTGGCTAGAAAACTCCAACGGGAAGTGATAAAATACATAACGATGTACGAGGCCGGGACAACTTCACTAATTGTAAACCTGATATAATGGTCTATATCATCGAGATTAGTAGATGTAGCACCAGGGGAATGGAAATGCCAACGTACGTTGACGAGAACTTGGTACCTTGCCTTACAACCTTCTCTACTGCATCCAAGAAGTCGCGCTCCGTCGCGACCTTCCGCCGGGCACGGATCGCGAACATACCAGCCTTCGGAATTATGAACATATATTACCAAGTTGAACAGGCGCGTTATGGGACGTACCTCTGTCGCCACTGACCGCAACTCTGCTCCGGTGGTGTTAGGGCAGAGACGCGCAATCAGGTCAAACCGTATGTCCCTTTCAACACTCATGCTTCAAGCGTATTTGTTTTATTTTAGGTAATTCAGCAGGGTGACTGAGCATGGACATACCTCCGTGCGTGAATCTTCAAAATGTGTGCGCGCCCCTCGTTATCTGGCAGCGAAAACTCCACACGCCGATCAAGACGTCCAGGTCGAAGTAGCGCAGGATCCAACGTATCTGGTCTGTTTGTTGCCATCAACACTTTGATATTCCCTCGGGGGTCGAATCCATCAAGTTGATTGATCAACTCCAGCATTGTTCTCTGCACTTCGTTGTCCCCTCCTGCGCCATCATCGAATCGTGCACCGCCAATAGCATCGACCTCGTCGAAGAAGATAATACAAGCTTTCTTCGAACGTGCCATTTCAAAAAGCTCGCGGACCATGCGAGCGCCTTCGCCGACATACTTTTGCACAAGCTCAGACCCAATTACACGGATAAAGGTAGCATCAGTGCGATTTGCGACTGCACGTGCACAGAGAGTTTTCCCAGTTCCGGGTGGCCCAAAAAGAAGAACACCCTTGGGTGGGTCAATTCCAAGTTTGACAAAACGTTCCGGCTAGGTTCAAGGTGAGCCAGCGGTTTCAAGGTTTCTCCCCAAAAGACATACCGAAAGAAGAGGAGTCTCGACAACCTCGCGGAGCTTTTCTATTTGTTCTTTGCACCCGCCTACGTCGGAGTAAGTAACATCTGGCTTTTCTTCCACTTGCATCATTGTGACTGATGCATCGATCTTTGGTGGCAAAGGTATCTGAATCTGATATTTGTTCCGATCGACTCTACAAGAATGTTATCGGAAAGCAAGAAGGGTTACGCTACGACTCTACGCACCCAACACGCATTCCCTCTTCAATATCAGTAGGGGCTACACGCTCGCCCAATCCGACAACGAACTTTGCAATTTGCTTGATGTTGATGACATATTTGTCTTGTTCATCAGCACCCTTCTGACCTTGAGGAGCTCCAGCAGGATTGACTCCACGGGCCAATTCTGCTTTCTTGGGATCTGTGGGAATAATTTTGGTACAGCGTGCAACCTGGAGAGGGTGCTCGCCCATGCGTGCATGGTCAGCAGCGAGGTCCCACAAGTTCGGCGCAGCTAGACCGGTGTCTGACTCCTTCACACCAAGTTTCTCGTCAATTCGTTTTTGCACTTCTTTAATGTCTGTCTCAATCTTCTTCAACTTGGCAGCGTATGGACCTTGACCCTACAGGACGCATTATTAACTGCCACGAAATCACAGGCGTGCGACATGCATAAGTCTTGAGAATTTGAATATCGCTATCCGTGAGCGCTGAAATGTGCATAAGAGGTCATTCTATTGGTAAATGGTATGACTTGCCTTGAATCTTTTCTTCCTTCTCGTCTACCCTCTTCTCATCTAGCAGCAGGTCAGCGTGCTGGAGCGGACGGGGCTATCGGACTCACACTTCTCCCAGTCACTAGGAACTGTGTCAGTTGAAGTGAAGCGACGGCCAGTGGGGACTCACGCTTTGGGAGGCATCGTGGAGAGTGATGGTCGTGCTGACGTTAGGACGAGGACGCGTCATGGGTACGCGCTTCGGCTGCTCCCGAACGAGTTCAGGTTCCGCTTTTGGATGATCGTGACGTTCGCTGCGCACTCCAACGACGATGGCGGGCGCACTACAAAACGCAAAGCGCGACCTTCCAAAGATCGCAGATGAGGAAAGTGAATCGCGCTTTGGTCAAGTATTCGGTGTATCTGGCCCTGTCGTGATCGCGGAGAACATGACTGGCGCCGCCATGTATGAGCTGGTTCGCGTCGGTCATGATGAGCTAGTCGGGGGTAAATCCGTAGCACATCTGTGAGTTGGTTTGCATCACTGACATTAATTTCAGAGGTCATTCGAATAGAGGCGGACAAAGCAACCATCCAAGTATATGAGGAAACATCGGGTGTCACAGTTGGAGATCCTGTCCTCAGAACTGGCAAGCCTCTCAGTGTAGAGTTGGGCCCAGGTATGGAACGCTTTTTGATTAGTGTGTTATACTCAATACATCGTAGGCCTGATGGGTAACATCGTCGATGGCATCCAAAGACCATTGCGTGTAGGTCCTTTCATGCTTCTCGGTTCGTCAATTGATTCGATTACATGGCCATTCAGTCCATACAAAAACTCTCAAAGTCCATTTATATTCCACGTGGAATCAATACCGAAGCGCTTGACCGCTCCCTTCAGTGGGATTTCATTCCAGCAACATTGAAGGTATTTCTTTGGTTCTCAGCCCGGACGGTCCTCTGACGTATATGTAGGTTGGTGATCATATATCTGGGGGTGACATTTTTGGTGGTGTCTACGAAAATTCGCTTGTGAATGATCACAAAATCATGCTGCCACCCCGCGCACTTGGTACCATCACTCACATTGCAGAAAAAGGGAGCTACGCTGTCAATGTTTGTATTAATGACTTTCTATTAATGCTCCGAACCCTCAATCACACGTTCTCAGGATATCGTTCTAGAAACTGAGTTCAACGGTCGAACGACTAAACACACGATGATGCAATTATGGCCTGTCCGCGCGCCTCGGCCGGTTACAGAGAAGCTGACAGCAGATTACCCTTTGTTGACTGGTCAACGAATTCTTGACGCTCTTTTCCCGTGGGTTTTTTGTCCTTTTTAGAGGTTCGGCGGACTCATCACACAAAGGTGTGTCCAAGGAGGTACCACAGCCATCCCTGGTGCCTTTGGATGCGGCAAGACTGTCATTTCTCAGGCGTTGTCCAAATACTCCAACTCTGATATTATCATCTACGTTGGGTGTGGAGAGCGAGGAAACGAGGTTAGTCTTGTGTGGGTCATATTACCCCTGCTTACATTGCAATGATTAGATGGCGGAAGTTTTGATGGAAGTAAGAGCCCTGGTCGTATGCTTACATTTACTTGCTAATCTCTAGAAAGTTCCCAGAGTTGACGATGGAAATCAACAACCGCCAAGAACCAATCATGAAGCGCACCACCCTCGTCGCAAACACGTCAAACATGCCTGTCGCTGCGCGCGAAGCATCCATTTACACGGGTATCACGCTCTCGGAGTACTTCCGTGACCAAGGTTCTAATGTTTCTATGATGGCTGACTCAACATCACGTTGGGCCGAGGCCCTTCGTGAAATTTCTGGTCGTCTCGCAGAGATGCCAGCGGACTCTGGGTATCCTGCGTACTTGAGCACCAAACTTGCGAGTTTCTACGAGCGGGCTGGCAAGGTTAAATGTCTTGGCAGCCCACAACGACAGGGGACGGTATCCATTGTTGGAGCGTGCGTTTTGCCATGACCGGACCGAGATGTTACTCTGTTGACTAGACGGACAGTGTATCACCTCCTGGAGGAGATTTCGCCGACCCAGTCACGTCGGCTACACTCGGGATTGTTCAGGTCTTCTGGGGCCTTGATAAGAAGCTGGCTCAACGCAAACATTTCCCATCTGTCAATTGGAACCTGTCGTACTCCAAATATACCAAGGTGCTCGAAACCTATTACGAGCGCGATGCACCAGGCTTCGTGGAGCTCCGCGTGCGCACGAAAGAGATCCTTCAGAAGGAAGAAGACCTTGCAGAGATTGTTCAACTCGTTGGCAAGAGCGCACTCGGCGAGAACGACAAGATCACTCTTGAAGTTGCAAGAATGCTCAAGGACGATTTCTTGCAACAGAATGGTATGAGTGAATATGATCGCTACTGTCCCTTCTACAAGACACACGCAATGTTGAGGAATTATGTCGTATTCTACGACGCTGCTTTGAAGGCAACCGCACAGGGTGACCTGACGTTTGCTAGAGTCAGAGAGGCTGCCGGAGACTTGATATTCAAGCTTTCTCAGATGAAGTTTGAGGTGAAGCGTGCTGCTATGTGGTGGAACTGTCGCTGACTTTTCGCTCTTTTGTTTGTACTCCAAGTCACCCTCGCAAGGCAAAGAACCAATTCTGCAAAAGCTGGATGCTCTGCACACAGAGATTCAAGATCGCTTCCGCCAGATGGTGGAGTAGACTAATGTGACCTTTGCTCTTGTACCCTACCAGACGTAATACCACCTCAAGTTCACCTCTGCCCCACGTAAAGGAACACCTGTTAAATAACCCGGTCCCGCTACTTAGGTCAGAAAATTCACCAGAAAGAGCGTACGCATTCGTGCCGAGACGGCACTGAGATAATGTTATCCGAAGCCTCGGAACTCTAGTCGAGTGCGACACGAGGAAACGGCATTGGAACGAAGCTGTGGTGAGATGACGCCTCGTTCCGCAGCAAAATACTGCGGAGTAAACGACCTCTACGCGGACCCTGATCACATGTGTCCATTCATTTGTAAGGGGCTACAACTTGAGGCTCCTCTCGGACACTGAACCCCCTACCACTGATTCTTCTCACTGGAAGGAAAATATGCGTCTTGCCAAACTCTTGATGCTCACTTTTGCGTACAGTATTTCTGCGTTACCCCTGGTAACCTTACCTTGGTTCCGCCATATTTCTTTGGATGGCGTTGTCGGTCACCTGGGTCACAAGAGCGATCTCGCAGAAGACAGAACTATCTACCAGGTGCTGAAGGATGACGATCAGTGAGAATTATTTGAAATGATCTAGTAAATGTGAAGCTTACAATCAAGCAGATACTCACGTTTGGTGAAGGTTATTGACCTTAGTGAGAGTGTGGTTGACCTACTTAATGATTCATCCAAGAGGTACCCACGAATTCCTGTCATTCGAAGGGGTACCTGAACTAAGCTTCCCAGCATCACTTTCTTTGCTTTGCCAAACTCTGTGCTGCCTCATAACCCTCATCATGGCGATCATAGGCACCATGAGAGCCTCGTTCCTTTCGTTGCGCATGATCCCAGTGATGTTAGCTATGACCTCGGAGACCTTGTCCAACAAGCTAAAGAACTCGACAAAGAACCTGAAAGTTGCGATAAGGACAGGCGTAAAGAAGCGCTGACACGCATTATCCACACAATCATTGCGTATCATATTCTTCCAGAGTCATATAGCACTGCAAAACTCATGCAGAGTTCCATTTCTACTTACGCCACCAACCTGACACTAAGCGATGGCTCAATGGATTCACAGCCGCTGAGACTAAGCATTCTCAGCACTTTGGTCCCACCTCGTTTGAAAATCAATATGTTTGCAGAGGTGACAAAGAGAGATATTAAAGCCAAGAATGGTGAGCGGAATTCATGGACGGTCTTAGTTTTCCCGTTTGAGGCCGTGCATCAGGTGTTATCCACCAAATCAGTCATCCTCTGTTACCCCCTTCGTCGATCTTTCAGGAGACCTTTTTTGTACCAGAGGTTTTCTCTATCTACGTAGGGAGCTCGTCCATTCTGTGCCGTGGTACCGGTCGCTGATGTTTCCCTAGACTAGTGCCATCCAGCGCGTCGATCTCACAGGTGCTATTGACCGTTGGCAATGCTCTAGGGATGATGGGCACAGCCATTTCCTGGGGGCAGTAGCAACTACTGCCTTTGCTCCTACGTTTAGCGCATTCAAGCGACTTCCAAAGAAGTTGAGGGTGTATCTGTTCTCACCATTCGGTCAGAAGGCGCTGAGGAAGTTACTGAAGTATCACATTATCCCGGACTTTGTGTTGCATACTGGTGAGTGTAAAGACCCAACGCTCAAAGTGACTTCCCAAACCTTTTGCAGACTACATTCACAATTCGACATCTGATGCCACGGAATTTAGTCGCTACCTCGAGGGCGCATCAGAGGCACAACCTCCTATGCCCATCCCTGATGTCTTTGGCGAGGGTGTAGAAGACTTTGTCTTTCACAGCAATTTTGGCCCCTTCCCTGAGCTTGTGTACGAGTACAAGGCCACCCTTCCAACACTTCTTCAGGATCATCATCTCCGGGTCCATGTCGCACGCTACAAAGCGAACTTGCCCATTCCCGGTTTTACGCGGTACTTTACGAGTTTCAAAGTCAATGGTCATCGCGTTGGACCATTCGACATTCCCGCTCGAAATGGGGCACTGCATGTTCTGTCGACCATTCTTAACCCCCGCAAAGGACATGATCACCATGCCGCAAGTGGAGATGACGAAGCCACGTGGGAGGATTGGGAGGAGTGGCTCCCCCGGTGGGCTATGGATGACTAAAATATGCGACAATGTAAGGAGGAATGTAAGCTTTGCTCGAAGATATCTTGTGTTCATGTGGGTCAACAAGACGAGCTGGCTCGGCATTTCAGATGGAGGGGATCTATGACAGCGGATCGAGATTTTTTTTCTTCCCTAGAACCTGTACATGAATTGTGTTCAGCCAGTGCACTGACTGTTGAAAAGAGCGTGACAAATTTGGATGTACATGACAGTCATTAGGCAGGAACTTAACATGACTGATAGTGTAGCCAGTCACCTATCCTTCGAGCTCAATTTATACTCAGAACTTACCTGGTCAGACAGGGGACATTACCCTTTTAAGCTATCAGCACAAACAACTTCGCGCTCTTTTCAGCAGAGTTTGTCACAGCAAACTTCCATGGCAAACACAACAGTCAAAGGTGCTCTGGCTATCCACGGCCAGAATCCACAGGTATAGATATAATCTCGTTGTCTTACTCTTTTTCATCTGTTCAGTTCCTAGTGGAAACTGTGATTCGCAACCGGATATGGGAGTCGACGTATTGGAAAGAACATTGTTTTGCATTGACAGGTCCGTCTCGCTATGGCGTTCAAGATCTCTAGTACTGATGCAACATGCCCAGCTGAGTCTCTGATTGACCAGGCAATCGAGCTCCGTTGCATCGGTGGAGTCTACGGGAACCAGCGCCCCACTGAGTTCCTCTGCTTGCTTCTGAAACTTTTACAACTCCAACCCGACAAGGAAATATTGATTGAGTATCTTCAGGCTGATGAATTCAAGCAAGCCACTCCTTGTTTCCCGCCCTGGATGGCACATTTTAACTTTGCCGTCAGATACATGAGAGCGCTCGCAGCGATATACATCCGGATGACGTTCCGTGCAGTGGAAGTATACGAAATCCTCGAACCACTTATGAGGGATTACAGAAAACTGAGGTATAGGGATATGTGTATGTTTTCAGGTGTTTCCATGAACCATACTAATGCTCTGGTAGCTGGATACTCACTGACCTACTTTGACGAATTTATCTATAACCTACTCACCGAGGAAAGAGTATGCGACATCATTCTACCTCGAATAGCCAAGCGACAGACACTGGAAGAGAACGGCGAAATCGGACCGCGCAAGAGTCGATTACTAGATGCGATGGAAGGTAAAAGCGATGACGGGGCCAGCCGCAGAAGTCATAGTACTAGTCGAAGTCACTCCAGGTCAAGGAGCGCAAGCGCGGGAAGGGATCGTTCACCTTCTGTAAATGGGCGATATGTGTCCAGAAGCCCCTCACACTCACGTTCACCGTCGCAATCATCATATCGTTCACGTACTCGCAGTATCTCGCCTGAGAGAATGGAGGCAACGGATGTATAGTATATTGGGGAGACTCTTTATTCTGTTGGTTGAGCAATAGGCTTCCTCGAAAAGCTCTGAGTATTGAATGCGAGAAATTGCTTCGACAACTCTCTCCAGCGATCTGACACGAAGGGCATTTTTTCTACTGCCTCTGGGGAAAGATAGCCTCGGTTTCGCCATTGAGTATACCAAACTGAAGTGGACGTCAGACACCGAATCGCCAGAAGGCCAAGGGGACGCACCAATGTCGTTACGACGAGTTGGCGCAGCAGAAATGCGATCCGTCCGACCCTTGATGCAGTCGCGTAGCGCAAGGGAGTTATAATACTGGCAGAACACGGTACCCCCATTGGCTTCTATGGCTTTAATGGCAATCTTTGATACACGAGAAGGGGTGATGTGCACGGCCGTTTTCAAGAATTCTGCACCCTAAAAATTGGACTTTCGTTATGCAATGAAAGACGGTTCAAACGATAATAATACGGACGTTGCCCAACAATTTGATGCCATCATGTACATTGTGGACACAACCGCTCAATAGTAGTTCCCTTGCTGTGATTGGCTTTTCTGGTGTTGAATGCAAACGACCTTGATCTATCCAATGCTGGAGACGGTCAAGATTTACTGCGGCATATATTTTGCGGTTCCTGTGCGGGATGAGCACGAGGCGTCAAGAGTCCACCAGACACGCACGGGTTGACAAAACCTCTCTTGGGAAATTTTTTGAGTATTGTCGTTTGACCGCCTTCGAACCCGGCCTTGGGCTTCCCGTTACCGGAGCGAGCTTTCTGGCCCTTGTGACCACGTCCGGACGTACCACCATATCCCGAGCCCTGACCTCGCCCGACGCGTTTTTGCTAACCAGATGTGAATTACACTGCAACCGCATGCGTTGGAAAAGCGTACGTTGTGCAACGAACCAGAGGCTGGTCTCAGGTTTGAAAGCGACACTCGGGTCACCCTTGCAATGGAGGACATGGTTAAAGACAAGGAGATATTTCATGAAACCAAACGTGGTCGTGGAAAAAACGGCATATACTGAGAGCACTGCAGCTCTGTTCGTGACTAGTCAGTATTCCAGATTTGACGCATGCTGCGCTGCAGTTCGAAGTGTAACACCCATAGATCCTTTGTCGGGTCTTCTCGCGATCCACCTCTCTCCCAGTGGTCACCATGACATCCCTGAAGCCTTTGATCGCCATTTGCGGCACGACGGGCGTTGGAAAGTCCAAGCTAGGTATTGAGCTCGCACTCAAGCTCGGCCAGGAATCCTGTCAAGATTCACCTGGCGAACATCGATGGTGCGGTGCACGTATCATCAATTCCGATGCCATGCAGGTCTACACTGGTATGGACATCATCACCAACAAGGTCCCTCAAGCAGAACGTATGGGCGTGGAACACCTCCTTATGGACTTTAAGCAGCCAGGCGAACAGTACGTCATTGGACAATGGATACATGATGCCATCCAAGTGGTAAGTGTCAACGATTAGACACATATCATCTAATTCCTGCGTGACAGATTGAAGACACGCATAAAATGAACCAAATACCTATTGTCGTTGGTGGAACATCCTATTGGATTCAACATCTCTTATTCCCTAATCGACTAGCCAGCAAAGACTTGAACCCCACATCACCCGGAGTTACTACCTCTAGTTACCCAATGTCCGCTTCTTTAGAGGACTCTGTTTCGAAATTGACACCAAGTCTTTTAAATGTGTGGGTAGCACTTCCAGAATCCCCACCGAACGCAATTACCCATCCAGAGGATGCACTTTCGCTGCATGAGTTACTGCAGGTTTTGGACCCCCCGGTGGCGTCTCGATGGCATTGGAGAGATACTCGCAAGGTCCTCCGCAGTTTGCGAATTATAAAAGAGACAAGAAGAACGCCAAGTGAGATCATAAGTGAGCAATCGGAGAGCCCGCTTATCCCTCGGTGGGTACTTCCTTCTTGTTCATACTGAACAGTACAAATAGCTTTCGCACGAAGGTATCGAACCCTTTGTTTCTGGCTCTATGCGCAGCCTTCAGCGCTGAACCCTCGTCTCGATGAGAGAGTTGATGATATGATCAAGGTTGTAGACTCTGTCTACTTGTGTTTTCTTCTGACCAATTTTCCTCCGTGAAGCAAGGACTTATCAACGAAATAAGGTCTCTGCAAAAGATTGCTTCTTTGTCCCAAGTTACGGTCAACAGTACCCCACTTGAAGTGAATGACGAGTCGAGTTCTTTCTCACCCGACCTAGATTATACAGTCGGCATCTATCAATGTATAGGTATGCGGAACTTTCCGATGAGAACATGTATTTTATTTGTCGACAGGGTTCAAAGAATTTCGTGAATTCCTGTCGTTGTCCAATGGTTCTGACTCTCGGGAAGCCTTCAACAAGGCTGTAGAACATATGAAACATTCGACTCGCAAATATGCCAAACGTCAAGTCACATGGCTGAGGAACAAATTGCTTCCCGCGATACATAGCGCCAACTCACATTCCAGAAATGAGATTCCATTGGCCTCTATGTATATTCTGGATGCTGCGGGTAGGGCTTACCTAGTGACCAGTTAATCCTTGCTCACGTAGTTTCTCCTTGCTAGTATTGGGAGATAAATGGACCTCAAACGTCCTATCTCCTGCTGAATCAATCACAAAGTGTAAGCAGGGACACTTGGATATGATTATAACTGAGGGTGTGTTTTAGCCTTTTTACAAGGAGAAGAGCTTCCACCTCCCGCATCATTGTCCTCGGTAGCGAGTGTGATGTTCGCAAATCAGAATAAATCAGTCGAGTGCGTCGGCCCTCCGTGTGAGTGGCATTGAGTTTCAAGTTGCGTTGTTAGCCCCTCCGAGGTCCTACGAGCAAGACGGAAGATCGTCTGCCAAGTGTGTACAACAGATCCCCGACGACCGGTGATGATTGAAGAACAGCATTGGGATGCGCATCGAGGACACCGATTGCATAGGCGGCTCCTCGCGAAGTCTAGGAAGGGATCTGAAGCATTGCCTTCGCAACCCCGCGACCGTGTTGCTCCCGAAGAATTTTCTGCCGACGGAGAGCCTTGACCCTGATGAATCCCTTCCTAACGTTTCCTTGGTGAGTTTGTTTACCTTAGCGTATGTATGTCCCGTATTCCCTCCATTCATCTTGGATGTGGTCTCCAACTGTGTTCTTTCCGTTGAACAGGAGCATATGATTCTTCTCCCATGTAAAATAGGTGGGTTGCCTCTAAAACAATTGATAATGATCTCCTAATTGATGTCTGATTGCAAAGGTGGTGCGAGGTGAGTCACCTCAAGTTTCATTCGAATTCACAACCTTGAGGGGTGTCTTCGAATGGTCACGAGTAGGAGGAATGGGTCGGGCAGCGGTAGCCAGGACAACTATATAGCAGAGATGTGTACAGCGTTCGCGAAAAAAATTGTTGTTGGCGCCAGGGCGTCGTCACAACCTTTGCCTACCACCCTGAGCGTCCAGTAGGTCTGGGTGAGCGCTGCGAGTCTCGGTCCTGGTTTCGCTGCTCACGACGTCGGTCGCGCCTTGGGACGTGGCTTTCCGTTCTACGTCGGACAAACATTGGATCGTCCCGCCGCTTGGTCGTTTTCTCGTTCTCGAACCATGACCTCTATGGCGGAGGTTCCGGCTTACCTGTTGCAAGGAGTTCCTGTCTTGCGGCCACCTCACCTCGAGGGCCTCTCGGATCCCTCCCTTTCCACTGAGATTTTGCCAGGTCCACCTTCCCTGCTGTCCGTTCAGCAGGCCGCACAGAAGCGCGACCCAAAGAAACCATCTGCCTTCGTGTCCTATCTCCCTACATCGGATCCAGGCTCCACCTACTCTGGCCTCATGACAGGTGCTCACAATGTCTCGGAAGTCGACGGGCCCCGTCGAAAGCGCGCCAGGGTCGACAAAGGGTATGTTTCCCTCTTCTCCCTGCACCATTGGGCCTTCATCTGACTGCTCCTCCCTCACAATTCAACTTAAACCCTTGTTGATGCGTAACTCATGCACCCTGCCATTCTATTGCTTTCCCGTCACTATCGTTCAGGATTGCAAACGGGCGTGCTCAAAGGGCCAGTGCTAGGAACTTGAACAACGGTGGTGGTGCGAACAGCAGCCTCGTTTTGCCCCTTCCTGTGTCCGATCCACTTCCACCAGACGTACCGCCTTCTCGCCAGCCCAGCGTGCCACCTTTCCTAGATTCCGACCCATTCCCGGCACAACCCGAATCAGACGACCCTTCAATGTCGATGTCTCGTGCGAACTCATTACTTGGATGTGAAGACTCTGTTCCGCCGATCATTAGTGAGAGAGCAAGGTCAACAAGAAAAGACAAGGGAAAGGGAAAAGAGACAGACCGAGGGGTGAGAGTAAAGGAGGAACCTGTCGGAATGATATCTCTTTCCCCTGAGCCTTCATTGGGTCTGGTGCGTGGTTTTTGGGTTATCGCTGGCGCAAACTTCTCATTTTTCATCTTGGTGCCTAGTTGAACGAGGATCATTGTTCATCATGCCGATCCTTTGGTGCACTAGTGTACTGTGATAGCTGCCCTCGGGCATTCCATCTCTGGTGCTTAGACCCTCCTATGGAACCAGTAGACCTTCCGGAAGGCGAAAAGTGGTTTTGTCCGAGTTGTATTATTCGCAGGGTATGCTGTTTGACAATATGTCCCGTGTGTATGCGGCGCTAATTTGCTTTTCCTAGAACCCTCCACCTAAACCCGCACCATCTTTCATGTCTCCTCTCATCCACCTCGCTCAAACGAGCATCCCTAAAGAATTTCAGCTTCCGGACGATATTAAAGGTTTTTTCAAGGACGGTTCGTAGGCTCTCCTCTCTAACTCGGCATCCCACTATATTGTCTTTCAGTTGCCACTGGTGCTAATGGGACTTACATGGATACTTCGGAACTAAAGCAGCCCCGCCTGAAGTAAGTAGATTATCTTCTTTCTATCACTACCAACCCATGTCTCGTAGCCGTCATGGGCAACTTGAAGACCGCGATCCTTATCGATTGAAGGACCGAAATGGTGTACCCGTGTTATGTTTTAGATGTGGCACGTCAGCGTTACCGAGCGGTCTTGCCGGGTGTGTACCTTCGAAAAAGCGTCCGCGCAGGTCGGCGTCCGTTGCACACAGCCTAACGCCGGAGAGTGGAAGAGGGATAGTTTCCTGCGATTACTGCAACCTTCACTTTCATCTTGATTGCCTTGACCCCCCTCTTACGTCTATGCCCTCCTTCGGAAAAAGATGGATGTGTCCGAACCATGCCGATCAAGTCCTTGTGAGTCCTTTATAATCGCCATGTCGTTGGAGTTCACTTGACATACTGGCGTCTTTGGTCCACGTAGCAACCGAAGCGGCGTATTCCAAAGCAAAACGTCGCGCCTATCGATATCACTAAGCCCAGTCAATGGAACAATGGAAATATCGAGGTTATACACCCACAGTCTACAGCGATGACAGAAAAGCTCGTCCTTGACGAGGTGTTGATTAGTGGGAGACGGTATAGGGTTCCTGAACGCATTATCATGCTCGACTTCTGGAGCAAGATGAGCAAGGAACAATATCCAGAGCCCAAGTGAGTGTTTTCTCAGTCCTAGACCTGAAATGCTACAAGATTGATCGTGTCTCCACATCAGAGAGGACGTCAACTCTGTGACATCATCGCCGTTGACTTCGTTGAGTTCTCTGGATGAATTGGAGGAAGACACCAAATTCTGTTCATCGTCATCCAGGGAGGCTCTTATTTCATTCGATGATTTGCGTACCGCGCAGGCAAGCCACTTGGTCATCAAGCAATGAATCATAGACTCATGCCACTTTGAAGCTCTTATGTGATCTCCGTAGTTTGTCTTCGTTGAGAGGTAAATCCTCAGAAAGACCACGTACTACTTCGATCAACGCAGAAGGTCAAAGGGCGACGGAGAGGGACATGGTTGATTTTGGTACCCAAACCGATTTTGAACCTCAATCATCTCTCTCTGAACCGGAGCCGAGAGCAAGGCCCTTTCTACCATCAAAGGTAAGTAACGGTAATCTCTCTTTGATTCAGGGTAACCTGAACCCGAAACAGCGCAAAGCATCCTCCAGATCATATGTCAGGAATGCCGCAGAGATCAGCCCTCCCGGGACGGCATCGCAACCACAGACTTCTGTCGATTTACCTTCTCCTGCTAAGCTAAAGAAGGCAAGGATTGCCTCAAAGCGGGAAAAGGAAAGGGAAGAAACCACGTCTGTCGAACCGGTGTCTAGAGGGGGTGCAGATCTGGTGGGTTGAGTATTGGGTCGTGAAAAGCAACGACGCTGAAAGATCTGTAGGTTACCCCCCAACAAGCGGAAAAACCCGAGAGAGTAAGCAGGGCACGCCGGAAACCCAAGCACGTTCCTGAGAAGACCAAGGAGGGCGGTTCTGCAGCTCTGGTTCAACGTGCACCCTCTCCAACGGCGGCGTCAGACGCAGCTATACCTGCTGTATCTGAGCCCACCCCACCACCGCCAGCTCCTCCGCTCGTTACACAAACCACCTCCAAGCCTGTGACACCCAAAGCCTCGGTGACCATTACCCAGTCCGGTACATCGTCTACTCCTACACTGAAAATCCGGTTGCCTCGACTGTCCGCAGTTAGCGCCACTACCCATTCCAACTTGATGCCTCCTACTCTACAGTCTCCCCCACCCACACACTCGCCAGCACCAGACACCAGCACCTCTCATGAGTCGCGGCCACGACGATTGATACGTCGACAAGACTCTGTGAGCGGTGCATCGTCTTACACAGCAGATGTGGCCGAGGATGTGGAATGCGCGAAACCAAGTAAGCCACACACTTTGGTTGTTTCGACCGATTCACAATTCCCACCAAGAACACAAACCACCAAGAGGAAACAGAAGGCAGGTTGAATCAGCATGAGTTGCCGGGTTTTCATTCGTTCCCTGGCTTCGCAGAGGGCGTTGTGGTGGAGGGGGGGGTAGTAGCAAGAGAGACTCCTGTACGCGAGATAGAAAGATATATATCTTGCTATTTTATAGCATTGTGATACCAGACCAGTACGAGCGTTTGTATTGCTCAGCGAGTCCGCTCGGCCGGGTCATCCTCAAGCACCGTCGACATGTCTACGATGGCGCAGGGACGCGTCGCTGCGACGCGAAGACTCCAACGCCGACTGTTCCACGTTCGACGAGCACCCGAGCCACCGAGTGCGCAGGTATCGCAGCTTCTGGCCTCCTACGCCGCCCATCCCCCTCACCCGCTGACGCTCAACTCACTCGTGGCTTTCGGCCAGCCTCTCACGCCAGAGTCTATCCTGCGCAGCGTCTCCTTTGTTCTCTCTGAGATCCCGCGTCGCCTTGCGAGACGCGCACGCGCGCTCGAGGCTCTTCCGTTCATCGTTGGGACCAATCCCTACGTTTCCAAGACGCTCAATGCCTACAGACAGAGCTTTCAGTTTCTCGCAAGCTACCCTCCTGTCACGACTCTCCAAGAGAACGCATCCTTTGTGGCCGAGCTCAGCCACCTGGTGGAAAGCCATCGGAATGACATACCGACCATGGCCAAGGGGTTGGTCCTCTCTTCATCCTGCGGCTCAAACCCATGTGCCCTGATCATGATATCGCGTCAGCTTCCAGGAATGTGCCAAATACATGTCTCCGACGCAAACTAGCAACTTCTTGGATGGTGCCATTCGTAACAGGATATCAGTCCGTTTGATTGCTGAGCAACACATCGCCTTGTCCCAAGCCTTGGAGAGACAGACGGACGTGGGTCTCACGTCTCACTACGGCATCGTCGACATGACCTGCTCTCCCACTGCTATGGTCAAGATGTGTGGTGCGTTCGTGAGTGAACTCTGCGAGGCAACGCTCGGCGCTGCCCCATCCATTATACTCGACGGACATCAAGACGCTACGTTTGCGTGAGTCCCGATCCTGCCCGTTTCGTCTCGTCCGTCTCGTCCGCGAGTCTCACTCGTTATCAAAGCTATGTGCCCGTCCATCTCGAATACGTCCTCACCGAAATTCTGAAGAACGCGTTCCGAGCGACTGTCGAACATCACTACCAGCTGCACGGCACGACATCCACTCATCCAGTTGCTCCTGTCACAGTAACAGTTTCTCCTCCACCTTCCACTGCCTCTCCCTTCCTTTCAATCAGAGTCAGAGATCAGGGAGGTGGTGTATCGCCTTCTAACATGGCGCGCGTGTTCTCGTATGCATTCACCACCGCTGGCAATGCCGAAAGCGATTGTGGAGGTGGGCCTTATGCTGCGCAGCACGTTGGTGGAAGTGCCGCTGTTGGGGAAGGTACAAGTGCAGGCGACGGTAACCTCTTTGGGGAAATCACAGGCAAGGGTGTACGGGTTGGACTAGGAACGATCGCTGGTTTGGGATACGGGCTTCCGATGAGCAGGTTATATGCAAGGTATTTCGGTGGCTCGCTTGATTTGTTCTCATTAGACGGATGGGGTAAGTAGCTCACTTCCGCTGTCCTCTGGTGCTGGTATTCAGGCATTTCCAGGGTGTGATGTGTATGTGAAACTGCGCAGTGTTGACCAGGCAGGCAATGCTGAGATTTGAATCAATCCGTTTCTCGAGCTTTTCCCTTGTCCGCGAGCATCCGCATTCAGATAAACTGGTAGATATCTTATTTCAATGCTAGCTAATGTTGCATGGTGTACAAGACATAAGTTACTTTTTATGCATGCAAGAAACGAGTCGACGCCGATGAACAAGTGTGGATAGCATCCATATCTTCAGACGTGCTTCCTTTCAGTTTCTTCGGACTTCTCCCGCCATTGCTTCCCAAAATTCAAGACCAATAAGACCAGGATCTCCATGATAACCAACAAGCCTGCCCAAAAAGTGTACAACCCACCATCTCCAATCTCATCCTACAGGTGTATTCAACGGCGTACATCACTCTGCCACAATAACATCTACTCACCTGAAGGGGAATTGCAATTTCAGCTGCAATGAATGCGAGGACTCCTCTATATGCGCTGTTCGCTGCCACGGCAGTTGAGGAGCGTCCCGCGTTGGCATCGACGATATACGCGAGGGTGCTAGTGTAAATCCACCTGTCAGCCGGAAATAGTTCAGCGATTCGCAAGGAATTTAGGCAAGGAAAGCTAACATCGACGAAAAACCGGCAATAAACAACATCACGCAAATTGCAGCGATCGGCTGGTGAGACTGGCAAATCCAAGCATAACCTAACGCGGATACGGGAAGTAATGCCATGGCCGGCAATGTACTCTGGAGGCGCATCTATGATGTCCAGCTAAGAGAGAGATCGATGACAACACCTAGCATACCTACCTCTGGATACACTTTTCCTCCGTGCTTACTCTTCAAATTCATCAACATTATATCAGACCATCGCCCCCCAAGGGTGCTACCGCATATGCTACCTGTAGCCAGAGTGATATATGAAGCGTCACAAGGTGGCGAACGCACAACTCACCTACACCACTACAAAGCAGGACGAGGCCAGTGCGAAGCGCATCATAGCCATACCGGGTTGATAACGTTCCTGCGCAGGTATACGAAAGACTAAATGAAAAACCGAATATCAAGCCTGACATAAGATTAGCACCTCAACGGACCACGAACTCTCTGCAATGAACTGACCTGATGCGAGGAGAATAGCATTGTTGTTCCACCGTTTCAATACTAGGATCATAGGTGGGAGAGGGTTGACGTCCGTGAATGATAGCACGATATCGTTGACAGTATGTGAAGCGCCGGGCGTATTCGTACCGGCTTCTAACCCTTCGATAGTTCTCTTCGAGGGTATTTGTTGCGACTCATCAGCGGGGGATTCTACGACGTTAGTTCGACCTTGTACGGCCGTACACAGTTGGTTTTCCTTCAATCTCCTGCGAAGGACATTCTGGTATGTGAGACTTCTCTCCTTCCGGAAGCTGTCCTTGAAGAAGATGAACAAGGATACCAAAACAATGGCTCCACTAGCAACTGCAAACCAGAACACCGCACGCCAGCCAAAGGCTTGTGCAAAGGCTCCACCGAGAAAAGGACCTAAGGAGGTACCAAGGAGTGGTGCTGCATAGTATATGCCCATCTTGGAGCCCCGTTCATGAGGTTCATATATATCAGCGAGAGTGGCAGCAGCAATAGCCATGACCGCACTCGAGCTAAGCAAACGTACCAAAGTCAGAAAGGGCGTAAATTACCGGTAAGAATTCTACCTACCCGATAGCTTGCAGGGCTCGCATTCCTATGACGACATCGATGGTCTTTGAAGTAGCCACGACAGCCGAACCAACAATAAATAGCGACATCGATGATAAATATACGACCTGGATCGCATTGCATTTTAGAGCAACAGTCTACGCGATAAACGAAGAGCAAACCTTACGGCCTTTAATTTCGCTGATAGCACTCCACACTAGAGGAAATAGACCTTGGACGAGGACAAACACAGACAAGCTCAAGCTGATATCCGAGGTGGAAGCATGTAGATCTTGTCCGATCTGTGCATTCGCCGCTACACGGGAGCACGTTCGAATCAGCTTCTGGAGAGGAGTGGAAGTGCTCACGATTCTGGATGGTGGTTGCAAGACCAGCGATCATCGATGCTGAGGACACGATCACTAGTGTGAGTGTCTAACATGCTCCTGGTCAAGGGATAAGATGGAACAAGCAACCTGAACACACCTTCCGAGCACCACTCCAAGCTCTGGGGTCATCGGATACTGGTACATGCTCGATGTCTTTTATGGTCTGTGCCCCGCTAAGTACTTGCTGACTGAGAGTGATTTCAGCAAAGCTACAAGGACGCGTCGGCTCACAGACCTTGAGGGCATGGTTGGACAAGGATAGAAGTTACTCGAGCAAAAATGATGATGAATTACTTATACAATGCCGTGGCCACGCACAGGGCTGTCCTCATGGGTGATCAATATTGCTGATGAACCGTCTGGGTGGGACCAAATTTCACCGGCAACTAGCCAAGCCGGAGATCCAACCGCGTGCAAACTGAGACTGCGTAGCTGAAACAACCACCTGCCGCCTGATTCAAGTTGCACGACTTTAATTGATGTGAGCCGTCCTTCAAGCTTCAGTCACGACTCTCGCTTGCGGTGGCGAAGGGCTGTGGTAGTCAGTCGTCGATACTCGTCTCGCAGATGTTTTTCTGCAGAACAGCTGGCCCGAATAACGAACCGGCTCAGCATGAACCGGTTGGAGCTGAAATTAAATGTGAATGGGCTTGTCGTCTTCTCAAACCCATTTAGGTGGGCCAGATCAAAATCTGTTGGCTTGATGAGCTTGTCAGCAATTTGCAGACTCGAGTGAACACACTGACAGATCCATGTCCTACGATGCATCGTCTGTGACGGTGTGCTCCAGGCAGCAGCTATGGTCAATAACTTGTCGCTGGCAGTGGAATCCGGATTCGGAACCAACTTGGAACTTCGAAACACACGTTGGATCCTCGACTGCCGGCAGCCTGTCAGAGATGCGGCGATGAAACGTGGCAACCTTGAATTACTTATATCATTTCCAAGCGAACCGAGTCCCCAGCTCAGTCACCTTCAGGTGGCGAGCAAAGCCAGTACTGCATCTGCGTGGGGCACGATGACAACTATTATGTTTTTACATGTGCTTTGAATCTACAGCTTCACGCGGTTTGGTATAAAGCAACACAGGCGAAAGTGAAATGCACTGTACAGAGTAACTGACGGTTCAAAAGGACCTCAGGGAGATCTGTGGACGCGAGGTCGTCTGGCTCGCTGCAGATGGTCCTTCTATTGCTTTCCTGATGGAGAGCTCAAGAATCTCCCGCGCATCGGGTTCAAGTAGTGCGGTCGCTTCTTTAAAGTTAGCTGGTGATGAGGTTGCGAACGAGAGCAACTGTGCGACTGCGGTCGAGTGTGCGCTGGAAGGTGGATTTTGGGAAGGTCGGAGCAAGAGCGTGATCGTAGGGAGGATAACACTCAGCACGCGAGTCCCTGTATTGGTGGTGTCAGATTAGAGTATTTTAATAACTTGAAGTCTTACGTTGTTCGGTTGTCGTAAGTGCCATGAGGGCAGACAATGCTTTCCATAATTCTTCGATTGACGCACTATTTTGCTCCGACAGGGAGTCGTCGTCCAATCGAGGGGACATTCTGGCAACAAAATGGATCAAGCCAGGTAACAACAGCCGCACGCAAGTGCGAAGTATATCATTTCCGGAGGCTGAAACCAGGATGGTTTTTGCACAGTGGATAGCAACGATAGCCATCTGTGTCTTCGATTTCAGAGGCTATGATAACTCATTGACGGTGGCAAATCTTACATCATCGGTTTCTTCTAGCTTCTGCGAGATCACGAAGCACAAATGCTCTACCACACCACGGGCAACTTTCACTCTCGATGGCAGACCAGTTAAAATCAGAACAGCAGCCAGAAGGTTAGATTTGATTTTTTTCGACGAGATTGCCCCTTCTCTACCTCTGCAGAAAGCTTCAGCACGTAGATTGAACTGAAAACACAACAAACCAACCGCATTTCGTCAACATTAAGGAGACACGACGACAAGATACCATGGATTAGGCTATCATATCGATCACGGACCCTTGGGTGGGAGTCAACTAACATCAAGGACTTGAATGCAGGTAGAGTTGGGGTTATCAAGTCAATATCCAATGTTTCATCTTTCAACAGTTCTGATAATAGGCAAGAATTAGACAAGAATACCAAAATGCTGTCAAATGACCATACCCGCATAGAGCATACAGCCTACGCCTCTCACGTCCTCCTGGACACTCCCCTCTGTAGTTGATACGACGAGTTGGAAAGCGGCTAGAGCACAGCTCACCATTTTGGCGAGTTCCAGAACCGTTCCAGCTAGGACAAGGATTCTTTGTCAATAGGTGAAGTTGAGCAATATACAAGTTACCTACTAATAGCTGGAACACCCTCATTATGTCGAGCGTGGCGTAGAACGTATGCACAGATCTTCAGGCAGTGAGTACGGACCGAATTCGAGGACAAAGCTTCGTTCCTGCCAAGGAATGAGGACGGGCATTAATGGAAGTCACGACTACCCACGGGGCCACGACACTTTCAACACCCAGGTGACCAAAATACTTGGTAAATGCTGTGATGACCTCCAGCAGATACACAAGGGTCGCTGCGTTTTCCACCATTGCCATCCGATAGCACAGGCTGATGAATTCTTTGAAGACAGTAGGTTCTAGAAGTGCTTTCCCTGAATACCGAGGATCGATCAGGCATTTAAGGGCCCTCAATGACGCGGTTACTGCAACACTGTGTAAATTAGCGGTTACAGATGACTGAGGGGAAGAGACTGCCAAAGCCTCATAGATGAGACCAAAGAGTACAAAAAACAGTGGGGCTGATTCAGTACGGGGAAGTCCAAGACCATTCGATGAAGGTGGCACTGCAGCGGTGCTTTGACCAAGAACTGCATTCGAAATATGCTCTTCACTGTGTTCCATCGCATTCGCAACTGCTTGAAGAATTGTAGCCCAAGAGTCGGAGTAATACTGGACCTTGTCAGATATCTGAACGGAATCGAGTTTCTTACTTACTGGTAATAAGATCACTTTCCCAAGGTTTGCATACGAGGGGTCCACTGAGACGATAGACAAGTCGTGGACAAACTCCGAATCTGCACGAATGATAGCGTAATCACGTAGACATGCAATCCACTGCGAAGCAAGAATGCTTCTGTGAGGTTTGATGACATTGATGAGATAGGCCTGCTCTGAAGACGCAATCTCCAACCTAGCCCATGCAGTAAGGATAGACACAGTTAGCGCGGCGGATGCGTTTGGGCTCAGTTCTAAGGACCCGATTTTTAGATTACCAGAATCTAGACTAGGGCGTCAGGTCACTACGGAGGGGCACACGCTCTTGCTTACCGTCGACCTCTTTGAGGGCACCCGTTAATTGTTTGAGGATACGACCCATCCTACTTACGTCCTTGACAACACCACAACCCACGAAGACGGCACAAGCATCGATTGCAGATGACAGAATTTCGGGAGTGGAGTCGGAAGAGAAGGCGGGAGTAAGGGCAGCGGTGATTGGAGCCTGATGTTGCTCGAGCAGCAACGCCTCAGGATAGTCTGGATCGGGTGCTTTGCAAAAGACCTAGATGGCCATTAGTGAGAAGTAATTCAAAAAAAATGTAAACGTACCTGGATAATATCACGCAGAACAACCAATCCTTCGAGGCGGATCTCTGTAACGTATGCCGCCGACGCAGTAAACGCCATCTTGATCAAATCCGGTACGCGAGAGACGAGAAGGCCTTGGACAGAGAGACCACGGCTACGTGCGTACAGAATATCAAAGTGTTCTTGCCTTCCAGACTGATCAACGACGGTACAGATTTCATGCAAGCAACGCAAAGCAAACAATTGAGTCCTCCACCGAGACATAGTCACAGAGGACGACCGGTCTTGGTCAGAGCTGTCTGCGGGTGTCGCCGCATTTAGTGATTGTCCCTCATCATCGAGATTTCCGGAATTGTCCACCACCTTTTGCGTTGCATTGGTTCGCAACATAATCCTTTGGCATAGATCAATCCAAGCAGAAGGGTTATGAATAGCGGTCTGAGCAAGCCAGCTTGCAATGACGTTTCGGACACCTTCAATGCTAGGATCGCCATCCAACATGGCAAAGAGGTCTTCTACCAACCGGTCGCCACCAATTCTCGATACCACGAGCGCATCTTTCTGGACGAGTTGATACAGTGCATCGATGGCAGCGAGCCTGAGCTGCCTGCGGCTAGAGCCAAGATACGACCTGAAGCGACCCACCGTGTCCGGGACATTTACGTGTTCCGGGGCAAACATGAGGAGGTGCTGGGTACATTTGATTGCCTCGATCACAATGGCTTCATCTTCTTCTAGTGAGAACTCTTGGACGAGATCAAGGACAAGTGTCCTCGTTCTTGTCGACTCTTGGACGTCGGGTCCCAAGATCGTGATGACGGCGTCAATTATGCGGCATACGACAGGGAAGGCTTGCAGATCACCACTGATATTGGCGTTACTGAGGGTCCCGCCCTCGACCTCGTGAGCGTCAGACATGTATATTTTAAGCAGCATCCCAAGGGTACTCAAGACAAACGGAGAAAAAGTCAAGCTTGCAGCATTGATAACCCTTGCGAGGGCTGTCAAGGACCAGAAGTGAACCAACGGATGAGGATCGTTGCTGAGTGACATGAGTATGTTCACTGTTGTCTTCAAGATCGGTGCAGCAGCAAGGCCCCCGACATGATTGTAGAGGGCTGCGAAGGCTAGAGCACAGCCTGCGCGACCTTGCGGGTCACGATTGTTGACGATATGATCGACCAATAATTTCGCCTGACTCGACAGGAAAGTAGTTCCTGAGATATTTGCCAGACGGCCTATGGCATCACTGCTGGCTCGTCGTAAAAGGGGATCCCCATCAACAAGTGCGTCCTAGAGTCATGAACATTAAAAGCATGCGAATCTAACAGCGATAGTTTACCTTCAGTAACAAAGCTAAAGGGGTCGAAACTTGAGGATGTCCGAAAGTTTCTCTCGCCAAGCGAGAATAAGACTCCATTGCGCAACGAAGAGCTCGAGCGATGGCTACCACGCCGTTGATGAGCACCGCCGCCTTTCGACCCGAGTTCTTGTCGAGTTTCGGGGACTTCACTGATTCAACGAGCTGAGTCACAGTCCGAGTTACCGTGGTCAAGTCTTGCATAGGGAGCAATCGAGCAAACAATTCGATGGAAGCATCCACAACGGCTGAAGCAGAAGCTGGACAATCGAGAATGGTGCGATCATTACTGGTAGGGATCGTCAGACATAATGAGAGTGTGTCGTGCTCGCATGATCCAAGCACTGGTGTACGTAGCTAAGAAAGGTCAGTGGACCATACCATTACGAGACAATAGCACGTACGAGTAGTTCTGTAAGATCCTCAATCTGTTCACGCATGGATCTCCCAACTTCTGATCCTTGAGAAAGCGCCTCAATTTCGTCATCTACAATGTCGATGGTAGTCACCCCGTGCCCAAATCCGTCAGCGGTTTGCCAAATAGTGGTGAAAGTACCAGAAGAGGTGGCGATGGAGGCTTGCATCGCAGAAACGCCGTCACCCTCCGGTCCCGTAAAAATGGACATGGTGGACTGCAGTAGACTAGACTGAACGGAATCAGTCAACGTCGATGATCCCAATGCGGTGAAGCACTGGAATACTCTCCGACGAAGCAAGCTCTCTCTCATGCGAAGAGACGAACCCTCTTGACTGGATGATGGTTCGTCTAGTGGCTGAGATACGAATGTCGCCGTAAATGTCAGGGCGTTGCTCAACAAGGAGGAGACTCTCCGAGAAACGTCAAGAGTCACCAGAGAGGCATTATGAAGGAGGAAACATAGAATGGCGCCGAGAGCGCTCTCTCGAACATGCAGCAAAAACTCCAACTCGGTGGCACTGCGACCAGGAACGCTGTCTTTGCTCGTTGGCTTTGGTAGTGCATTGCGCCAGAGCACCAAGAGCTGAGGAAGATGCGACCGAACGAAATTGGGCCCAAGCAACATGAGCGAGGCGATTAGTATCCATGCAACCTCCACTTCGACGGTCGCCATCTGGACATCGTGCTCACTCGCGCGCTTGAGAAGGTTGGTAGCCGTATCAAGGACATTGGAGGCAATGTCGAAGGAGACGTATAAAGGACGATGCGGGATGACTGCGACCAACCCCGCCAAACCATATGCACGCCCCAAAGTTCGTCGATCAATATCAGATGGCGCAGCTGGAGATTGCAGGGATTCTATGTCACGGTGCAGTGCCTCCGAGATCGAGAGGATGGCTGTTGGGAGACGCAAGGGAGTTGAGAAGCAGAAGCACCTGAGAGTCCAACTTGCGTTGACACGGACCGCGTGGCTGGGGTGAGTCAAGAGGTTTAGTAACGGCTCCAATATTGTGTCCTAGACGAACGTTAACTAATTCCCTTCCGAGGACCACAACCACAATTACCTGCATCGGAGGGGGTGCATTGCCGAGTTGCTGCAACAATTCTGCGATCTCCTTAAGAATGATCGTCAATACGGTGGGACTCGGAGCTGTTTGCCCAGGCATGAGAGCTGGCCATCGTTTCGCATAGGACGATGAAAGTTCTTGGATGGCAGAAATTTGACCTTGCTCGCTCAGCATTCTAGTCGCGATAAGATCCCTGAGTAAAGCGCCAACCAACTTTTGGATGAACAGTCTGTCATATCTCGTGAAACTGTTCCTTGGATTTGAGATGATCTCAGTCATGAGGTGATTGACGATAAGGCCATAATTACTCTCCGCAAAAATTGCCCCGAGCTTCGTCAGCAATGCGAAGTAGAAATCGAAAATTCCAGCACGTGCTTTGCGCGATAGCTGTAGTTTGTTAAAATGCACAGATAATTGTGACAGCATCTCTCCAGGACTGAGGAGAGGCTTCATACTCTCGGAAGAAGCAGGGTTCGGCCCATCTTCCTGTTCCTTCTTGCCTTTCTGTGGAGGCTCAAGAGCAGTGGAAACTCGTGGCACCTGCGTCGCTGCCAATATATGACCAACCAGCTGGGCAAGCGACTGTCGTGTCAGCCGATCACTGCCATCAAGACCTTTTATACAGATGCCAATTACGGATTCGACATCCGCGAATGTCACTGATTCCTCCGGAGTGAACATGACGATCAGGACCTTGAAGTGGTATAAGAAGAAAATCAACTCCAAGGGAACAAGATATTTCACCCCAGCAGCTGCTCGTTGGACAGAAAGAACCTTGTCAGTCAGTCCGTTCTTCATATTCTTGAAAATGTCCTTGGCGAGAGAGTCCGACAGCGCCTTCTTCGCGGCGCTTAAGCCCTTGCGAAGCATGATCAAAGCGTGACAACGCATTTGGGGAGACTAGTCGAAACGCATCAGAACTCGAAATGGTCCTTGGATGTTCAGTCGCCTCACACTAGAAGATCTGAAGGTCTTGATCGAGATGGTAGCGATTTCAGCCATGAAAGACATGAACTATAGATGTGGTTTACATTGAGGCTTCAGCAAAGAAAAGACAGTTTCATGACATACCTGAGAACCAAAAGTGGCCATGAGCTCGCCAACCGTCCAAAATGCTGCTCTAGTACGATTCACCGCCCAAATAACATGACATGCCAGGTTAAAAAGCTTACATCCGAAGCGGACTCTTATCGCTTTTCACATCTCCTGCAGTCTTCAGTAGCGTTCGGAGCGTATCAAACAGCGTCCTTGAGTCTCCTCGAGTATACTGGACGATGAAGCATCTCGCCGCTAGGTTGCGCAATCCGCGACCGGGTAGTGGATAATTGTCATTACCACATACAACTTTGAGCAAAGTTTCCTCGATCGAAGGCTGTGTGGATTTTAGCTGATCCTAAGCAGTGATGAGATCATCCAAAATTCGAGGAAGTAATGAAAACCTACGACAGCAATCTCCGTGAGACCCTTTTCCAGAGCAGCGAGCCACTGAAAGAGATAAATCTGGCCATTATCACCCGACAACTGGGCCTGTGAGTCGGAATGTCTGAATCACGAAGTCCCAGCAAACTGGTCATTGAACCACCCACTTCGTCAATGGGTTCCATCATGACCTCCGAAGCCATTCCGAGATGGTTGTATGGCAATAACAGACGGAATCTAGTGGCGGTGCGGTGTCACATTGGCTGAGGTGGTGACCATCGGCCACTGATGTCGCAGGCTTTATGGTGTCTACTTGTATCTACTCCGCTCCCGGGCGACCAGTCGTTTCCCTTCCGTTACCCACCACAGCCCAATACACGCAAGGCCTAACCCACCTCCCAATGCGACATGACTAAATACTGGCGTGGAAAACAGTGCCCTGCGGCCCAGCCGTTGCACTTCCTCCGTAGGATGCCGTCTTGCTTCATTATAAGAGATGACTAAGAACGACAGGACGACCATTCCAGAAAACCTCCATCCAGGGAGCATGTTTGCAAGGCGAAGAGGGTGAGATTTCGTGCTCCTCCCAAGGTAAGCCACCATGAACGTTGCCGTGTACAATATGCGGACGGTGAGATTGACGATGTTGGCGTAAACGAGCGACGTATCACCAAATCCAATATTGTATAATGCAGTTGCAGACAAGATATAGATGGCTGAGAAGGCAAGCATCCATCTGAGTTTGTGAGAATCATACGATACAGCCCATTAAAGACGAACAACTCACCGACTCTGCGCGTGCAGCTCCCTGGAGGTAGCAACGCCGCAATAAAATGCTTCTAGGCCGCCATTAAGAGCAAGAACTGGTATATACCATATCCATGCGGACAACACCTTAGGCGCGCTCGTGGACATATATTGTGCTGGCAGCAACAGTTGCAAAACAATCGGTAGGTATAAAGAACCAAAGGTCACGACGAGCATGGAGAAGGCGATCTGAGCCGAAAGCAAGGAGGTAATCGCGCCGGCTGCTTGTCCGAGCGCTGCCAGATGATCCGAGGTTCTCTGCGTGGTCGAACTCTTGTCTGACGTGATACCTGACAAAACTTTAGAGAAGTAGACCCGACACATCTCCTCGATTGGCTGAAAAATTATGCGTGCAATCAAAGACCCTAGAATGAGAATGTGAAACCAATATCATGTTGCAAGTACGCGAGGACATACCATAATTGACCGCAATCGCGTAACCACCTTGATCCTGAAGAGGGCTCCAGAATGAGACAAGGAATTTGTCTCCCTCAGTGAGGAAATGTTTCACCAACGACTGCAATGTCATCGTCATCGAAAGGTGCAGTGCATCAGGGTCAAAAAACTGGACGACCAAGTGAGCCCACAAACTTCTGCTGTTCAATTTGGTTTCAGCACTAGAGGTGGGAGAAGGCGGAAGGTGAGTGACAGACCTGGCAATTGATCGTGACTTGGGCAGGCCGGTTGGCCAAAGGCTTGATTCTGGAAATTGCGATCTGTACACCCAAAATACAGTGGCACTGTACGCTAACTGGCCGAGAGCAAATGCAACCA
>JBBPUK010000068.1:0-39321 GCA_038094635.1 Tylopilus cervinicoccineus | reverse complement strand
CCAAGTAGTGATAAAAATGGTCTGGTCTATGATTTCAACCGGTCATACACGCGGTGGGCCATCTAGAAAATAAGTATCGCAATTCATCTGACGTGATAGTGTTCTCAACTCAGTTTCATCGAGTTAATCCATCCATCCTCTGATACCCGGATCCCAGGGTTGTGTCACTCTCTCCTCGACTGTAACACGGGGGGGTGCGTTGCCTAGATCATACTGCCTCGGAACTCCAAGTAGGACGACGAATTGAGCGGGGATCACCTGCTCGCCACTATGAAGTCCATATATGTATATCATCACATTCGTTCCGCATTGCGCCTAGGATTACGAATTAGGGTGCCACATGAGAACGCAGACCGCATCGCGGGACAATTCATTCTTACTGACGGCGCAAGTTTGCTGTCCGCGCATGCAGACTCGTTGCCGTCGCCGCGCTGCCGGTCCCATGATGGTGCAGCGATGATGGTCAGATCCACACTCTAAAAATTGCAAGAATGTAGCAATGGATTCTCAGTGCTGGATATTCAGACAGGTACAAGGATGAACTCACGCTTTGCTGTCACATCATTGACTCTCCGTGGCGCCACTGGTGTGGCAGACACGAAAAGGGCCCTAGAATATGTGTCTCCATCAGGGCACGCTGTCTACGCTATGCTTCGGATCTTGAGCATGATGCAACGAGACGAAGATAGACGCAGCCGCGTTTGGGTGAACACATCAAGGACATTAATCCTCGAATCTGTAAGTGACAAAACTGCAGGTTACCATTAGGTCCAGGACAAACTCCTCGGATCAAACAAATATGGACACAAGACACGCTTCCAGCAATGTGAATTGATACCTGCTGACCGCAGACGGAGGGGGGTAATTGACGACAGTAAAATTTGAGATACCCACGACCGCTGGCTGAGAAGCCACCCTCTGACATAAGTGTTCGGGACACGTTCAAGCCCCTCAGCGATAGATTTAGTAGGTCGCCCAAGACCCATCGTATCTTGGCGCCAAAGCCGGTGGCCGCCAGCAAAAGATTAAGGGGCCGCCAAGGTCCGAACGAAGTCACAGTGTGGTGCTTTCTGTGGGTGCTCAGCGCTCAAGCGTCAGTATGAAAGACCAAAACGGACTTGGGACGACCCATTACTGACTAGCAGTGGCTCCACAGCGGCACCAAGATATGAGGCTCCCAAGGTCACTGGCCGCGACTTCTCCGCGCGCCGGGGCCTGCGAGACACCCGCTCAATGTTCCTCGGGGCTCCTAAAACGAACTCATACTTGCCAGGATCAGGAGGACAGCGGTGCAGGGTCCTGACAACGCCGCTGAGCGGACCAAAAGCAGCGACCCTCCGTTTCGCAACAGCGAGTTTTCGTTTCCTGGATCGAGATTCGGAACATCGGCTCAGAATAATGCGGGGTAGCGCCTCTCGTCATTGCGTTCATAGTCTAGTCATTCATTCAACTTGCGACACATAGCAAAGCGTTCGCAAGTGGGCTGTAGGATAAAGGCAACAACGTCTGGCATTTGAATAATCAAGCTACGTCGGGAGTAGGTATCGACAGCGCTATAGACTACAATATACAACAGGCATAGCAAAGGTCGTGAGCCGGCGTCATTATCCAACCTACAAGGTGTATACTCGGCCAGGAGGAAACGAAAAACAAAAGGCATACAATGTATGGTTGACGAGGAAAGCATGTGGGATAACCAAGAACAAAAACAGTTAGATGCAAGGTCTAGTTCAGACGACGGCATCTCATCTAGTTGTCATCCCCACGACCATGATCACTCCTCGCGCCCTCATGCGAACCCCCAGCAGAAGGTGGCTTGCCGTAGAGCTGGGCGAACGACGCGTATTGAGGCGCTGCCATCGCCATCTGGCCATCGGGACGATGGGGATGAACCATGTAGGGGCCGTACGGCTGGGGAGCGTACGGGAGAAACGTGGCCGGATAGAACTGCGCCGGCTGCGCGTACCCCTGCTGCTCACTGTCCTGTGCATGACCATTGTGGTTCGGCGGGGGGACAGGTGTGATGTAAAACTGGGGGTAGTAGGCTGGAGCCTCACCCGGTTTGGGGGTGGGTGGGGCCGGGAACTGGCCGTAGAACCCCGCCGCGTAGCCTACTGGGGCAGCCATGTAGGGAGGCATGGGCGGGGATGCCGAGGGCGGGGGCATGCCTGGGGGGAGAGACATGCTCTGCTGCTCTGGCGCGTCGGCAGTGTCGACGTTGGTGCCTGCGCGACCTCAATTGAAGCCAGAAAGGAATGAAAGGGAGGGGAAGAGAAAGATGTCAGAGATTGTTGCGCCAAACAGAAGGAATGAGGCGAGAAAGACGGAGACACACTTTTTCCATCGCGCTTCTTGTAGGGGCCACGTTTCACACCCTTTTTCCTCTCTTTTCGCTGAGAGTCGACGCACTCTTCAGCGATGCCGTACTTGACGCAGCGGAGGCAGGGACGGGCGTCATCGCATTTCTTGCACGCTTTCTGACAATTTGTGCATGCGTTCTTCACCTGCCTGCGCTTAGAACGGAGGGGCTGGGGAGGGACGAGACCAGGTGGAAAAGGGTACATGTGCATGGGCACGCTTGAATAACCACCAACGGGGTGGACAGTCATTTGCGGCTGGACGTCGGCGGATTGGGCATCTGGGAGGTCGTCGCCGTCGGGCGTCTGATTGCGCTCGACAGAGGACATGAATGGGGGAGATGAAGGGAAGATTAGAGCTGTGAGAAGAGAGAGAGCTGCGAGGAGGAGGAGTAGAAGGAGGGAGGAAAGGATGGAGGACGATGTAGGGATGTGTGTACGATTTCGGTCAAGATTAAAGACAGCCGGGGCTCGGACACGCGTTTGACAAACTTGGCTCAGGGCGTCCGCGGCCTGTGGTTGGGTTCACGTGGTGGGAGCCGAAGAGGTGGTGGTATTTGAACACGGAAGGGGGGCTGGAAGGAGGACGTGCAGCTGAGGAGGACATGGCAAAGACGTCAGTTTTGCGCATGCACAACGCTGCCTGCAAACGTACACGTCGAGGACGACGGCGACGGGACTTCGCTGAGCTCGGCGGACTGTCGGTTGCCAATGATGGAGCTGGTGAGAAAGCGCCGCAATGTCCTGCGCTGAGTTCAGACTCCACTACAGACATGCAACCCGACTCTCTAGCTACAGATTCGACTCGATACGTCGCCCGGTCGCCGAGAACGAGAGTAAATTTGGCCTGAACTTTCGGGTCCAGTGGCAGCCGAGTCGCGTCGATTCCAAGGCGTAATAATCCGTGCGGTCGAGTGGCAGGACACAAACACGGCCAAACAAGACACCCCGACTTCCTCTGCCACGCCTCTTGCTCGTCGTCGCCCACGACGGCCAGCTCCCCGCTCGCCTGCTCCCGTCTGCGACCCTCGCACCGCCCTGCCCCCCTTGTCGCAGCGTCTCTGCCCCCCCTTCGTCGACGTCGTTCTGTCGTGGAATGTCTGCTCAGCCCCAACACGACAATGACCCACTGACTCTCCCTGCCCACCACCCGCCCCTCGTCGAGGCTCAAGATTCTCTCCTCCTTCAGGGTGCTCACGACTCCAGCCCATCCACGGTGCGTCCTTGACTCCTGCTCCTCTCGTCCTCTGACCCACTCCATCCTAGCTCCGCGTACACGTTTCGCAGCCAGCCGACTCGTTGCAGGTCGACGCAGACCATGACTCTCCCTCGCGTCCAGAATCGTCCACCTCCTCTCTCGACCCTTATTATTTTGGCTCCCAGTCGCCCTCAGACTCCCCAGCCCAGCATTCCACCCTCGCTCGCATCACCCCAGAGACCCGCATACACGATAGTTCCTCCTCGCCCCTCACGCCTGCACGGGATCCCGCCAACATTGACCGAAATGGCCTCGTTGGAGTTGGCGAGCTTGCTACCCCCCGCTGGGGTAAACTTATACGACGCGCTCACGAAGACCTGGGCGATGATGACGATAATGCTCTCGACGTTCTCAAGGAAGAAGACGGTGCTGAAATCGTAGTTCCCAATGTCGAGCCTGATGGTCCAGATAGTCCATGGACAATCGAAGCTGTCGATGGTGAACTGGATGATCAAGATCAGGTTGGATTTTTTTTTTTTTTTTTTGGCTGCTAGGACATTTGCTGACATCCGCTCCTTCAGCGTGACGTCAAACCTTTGACACGTACAATTCGCCCTCGGCGTTCGATGGCAGACGAAAGCGGCGGAGAAGAGATTCTCTACCCCCGTCAACCCCATGGCCCCGACCTTTTACCTCCGTTGGATCGTGTAAAGCCATCATCTCCCGAACCTCCTTCTCCCATCGTTCCACCTCTCCCAACCGAGCAGTCACTCTTGACCTCTCCCCCTAGCTCTTTCACTCCGCTCACCCCTCTCCGCAAGGCAAAGAAGCGCACCTCTGACGAGTTCGAAATGGATCACTCGGGTTCGTTGGTCGGGAGGCGTTCCAGTGTTTCTGCCTCCAAGGATCGCAGTCAGCCCGTCTCCAAAGAAGAAAAAGCTTCCTCCCTTCGTAAACATCGTAGCACTGCATCGACCGCGTCAACCAGCAGTGCTCGCGATAGAGCACGAGAACGCCGAAGGGAGAGTATTTCCGCTTCCGCCAAGTCTGGCTTGGCAACGCCTTCTACGGAATCAACCCCGATTGCGATTCCTCCACGCGTAGACCGTGACCGGAATATACACTCACGTCAACTGTCTGCCGGAGACTCGTCCTCGGGGCCTGACCCTGCCTCGGTGGCTCATCCTCGGCGAGTTCATACCACCGACTTTTCACACCTGCCTCCTTCTCCTTCCACGACGTCTATCCATCAGTTCCTCAAGCATGCAGGCAGCGGCACAACCCCACCCCATCGCCCATCTTCGTCAAGCAAAGAGTCTTCTCATAATCTTACTTCTCCGAATGTTGCTCATTCTCTCCTACGTGGGACTCAAGAGGGTTGGTCTAGCATGGACGATGACGCCCATGCCGAAGCTCTCCGCAAGTTGGATGGACTATCGGGCAAAACTGCTCGCGCGCGCGCAAGTGTGGGTAGTTTAAATCGGGCAAGTGTCAGTCGACCTGGGACGCCAGGAAGCACTACTGGGCGGTCTGGTGTGCACTGGGAAGGGGTCGGGAATGAGGGTGGAAAGATCAGTCGGAGAGGTAGCACCAAGGAAAAAGAGAGAAAGGAGGAGCCTCGTCACCCGGTGTCAGGACTTGGTATTTCCAGTTCTTCTGGGGATGTCGTTACCCAAGACGTTCACGAAGCGCGAGGTGGGGCGATCACCAGTGGGGATGAGCATCACAGTTCTTCAGGCCCTGAGAAACCCTCGAAAAAGCATGTATCAATCGGTGCTCGTCTCAGTTTCACTCCTAAACGCGGATCTGCCTCTTCAACTACCTATACGAGCACTCCTACGAGCTCCCGAGATTCGGCATCCCTATCGACTGCCACCAGTGCGACCTCGGTATCCGCTCCTTCCGGTTCAGGCAGGCACTCTACAGGCGTTGGAAAAGGGAGGCGTAACAGTGCGGGTAGTGACATCTCGAGTGTTTACTCTGGTGGCGATGGCGCGCTATACAAGGATCGTACTGGATCTCTTGCCGCAAGTGCAGAAGCTTTGGAAGAGGATCGTGTTCCCCCCGTTCCTCCATTACCGAAGGACTTGTCCAGTTATCGTTCTCCCCCACAGTCTTCGCATGGCGTTACCTTTCCTCCTTCTGGAGCGGAAGATAGCGAGGTTGATCGCACGGTCTCCCTTGAGGTCCCATCGACCTCAAAGCTGTCAATCCACGCTCATGCTTCTCATCCACACGAGTCTGTGAATCAAGGGAGTCAATCCGCTCCAGAGTCTGTACCACCTGTTACCAAGACACCTTCGAAGAAATGGAGTTTCTCTAACGCGTTAAACATCAAGTTGACAAGCTCGCCTTCTATCTCCTCGATGAAAGACAAGGACTACCATTTGCCGTCGAATAGCAAAACGGCTAGCTTTCCGTTGAGTCCACGTTCAATGCAAAGCTTTACTCAGCAGCTGCGCAAATCCACGTCGAGAGAACATGCTCTCTCACCTCCCGAGGTTTCTAATGCATGTTGGTCGCCCGTTCACCCTGATGCGATGACATCTGCTGCGTCCCTTACATCTCTTTCCTCTGTCGGGTCTACCCGCGGTCCAAAATCACCCGTTATCCTCTCTGCCAAGACACCCGATCGCGAGAAGGGATTCGCTAGTCGTCCTGGAACCGGTTCTAGTGGCAGCAATAACACGACTGGACTGTCAGCACCACAGAATGCACCTCTCAGTCCAGCCTCATCTATACGGAGACATCAATCCAAACGTCTCACACCCTCGTCCATTCCATTCTTCCGGCGCTCTTCTTCGCAAAGTATGCAGATTCCATCTACCAGTGCTGTGCCCTCGTCCACTTCACCTACTATACCTTCGGCTCCAACATCCACACAAAATCGTCCGAAGACGAGTGGTTCCCCCACCAAGGATTCGTCTCGTGCTGTACCTGCTACTCCGGGTTCACACAAGAAGTCTTCCGTACTCAGTCTAGGGTTGCCATCACTTCTAAAGTCTAGTTCTAGGAGGAGTTTACATGGTGATAAGAGTGATACTGGAACAAGCAAGGAGACCAGGGATAGTTTACGATCGCGGGACGCAGACAAGGAGAAAAGCAAACAGGATTTAAAGGATCGAAGTGAGAGCAGGATATCGGTCCTTATGGGTCGTAAGCGGGGAAAGGTAAGCGGGAACTGTAGTCGTCGTGAGCAGTATGTACTGATGATCTGGGCCAAGACGTTATCCTCGACAGATGCGAAAAAGACCAGTACCACCGTGGCTTTACCACCTATTCAGATGAATGCGCTCCCCGCCGCAACTGCTCAGCGTGTTGCCAGCCTCAAGACGAGTAACAATTCGATCTCCACGCCGACAGGTGCAACTTCCATGACTAGGACAGGGTCATCCTCCCGCGTGACTTCCCAGACTGTCAGCTCGATGCAGAAACTGTCTGATGCTTCTCTTCGTAGCAGGAACCAGCTGCCCACGATCGCGGGTTCACCCTCAGTTGGAACCACCGGACACAGTGCATCAAAGGATCCAAAAGACGGTCCACCTTCGGTCTTGCTGAATTCCGCATCCTCTTTACCTAAAGAAACCCCTACGAAGATACCACGTATTTCGAGTCGTACCTCTGCCGCCGGTTCTCCGGGGTTGGGAGTGAACTCGGCGCAGAGTACTCTTGTGGGTCGGCGCATCAGTCTCAACGTGACTGCGCCTTCCACCGATCCCTCGCCAACACCTGGTGAGCCAACCACCAACGAGTTCGGTGTGTTAGATAGCACGGAAACTCAAGGTGTGAAAGTGACGGCGGAGGCCCATACCCGACGTCAGTCTATGCGCGTTTCTCCGACGGGCAACTCGAGGGTACCTCGTCAGCCGTCTGGCCCACCTTCTGCAGGTGGAATACCTCGTAAATCTAATCGTGATTCAGTTTCTTTTAGTGCGCTGCGCAAAGCTTCTACTGGCTCTGTGGCTTCGACGGCCTCTGTAACAGCTCAAGCAAGCGAGTCGTCGCACACCCATCACCGTTTCTCTGCCCTTTCACCTTCAAAGAGCTTCAAGCTTTTGAGTCCAAAGATTTCGTTGCCGACTTCGCGCACCTCAAATAGTAACAACAACACAGCGAGTTCAAGTGTGCATCGTGCTCAAGCTGGGACGCCCTCTTCGAGTCGTCAATCCTTGTCTACACCTTCTCCTGTCCCGAGTACAGTTGACGAGGAGGAGCTGCTTGGGGACGAAGAGATGCTCCAGTGTATCCGGCGCCAGCAAGCTAAGAAAATGGCTACTGGTGCGACGCAGGAAGAGTTGGATGAGCTGCTCAAATTCCCAGAGCCAATACCCCCCAGTCTCGGGGTTACCCCGGAAGGTACATCACCCCTGTTTATGTCAAGAAGTTCGCTCACCTTCATCCCATAGAACTTCTAAATGGCTCCCAGGCGCAGTTCTTATCGCCCTACGAACGCGAAGAATGCCTCAACTATCCACAGGTGTACTGGGCCGGTACAGGCAGTGAGAAGAAACAAGCACATGCGGACTTTCCTGCCAATAACTATGGGTACGACGACGACCGTGGTGACTACCTCGTTGTCAACAACGATCATCTCGCTTACCGCTATGAGATCGTGGCTACGCTCGGCAAGGGTTCTTTCGGTCATGTCTTGAATTGCAGGGACCATCAAACTGGCGAGTCTGTTGCGATCAAGATTATCCGCAACAAGAAAAGGTTCTACCATCAAGCGTTAGTTGAGATTAAGGTCCTGGACAACCTTCGCAAATGGGTATGTAACATTGATTTTGAAGGGCACATCTACTCGAACTATTTTCTTAGGATCAAGAAGAAAAGCACCATGTCATCAAAATGACTGAGCACTTCTATTTCCGGAATCATCTTTGTATCGCGATGGAATTGCTCAGTATCAATCTATACGAATTGATCAAGGCAAATAGCTATGTCGGCTTCACCACTACATTAATTCGGAGATTCACAAGCCAGATGATCATGTCCCTGTGCTTGATGCGCCACCACAGGATTGTGCACTGCGATTTGAAACCAGAGGTGCGTCTTGAAATCTCTCGCCAACGATCCTGATCTGACACAACATGCAGAACATTCTTTTGAAGCATCCAGCTAAGAGCGCCATTAAGGTCATCGATTTTGGCAGCAGTTGTTTTGAACACGAAAAGAGTGTGTAATCCTTGATTGATTACTTTTCTGTCTGACCTTTTCTATAGTCTACACATATATTCAAAGTCGTTTCTACCGTTCCCCCGAGGTCATTCTTGGCATGAACTATCACATGGCTATTGATATGTGGAGTTTGGGTTGCATCCTTGCTGAGTTGTATACCGGCTGGCCCATCTTCCCAGGTGAAAACGAACAAGAACAGTTGTCGTGCATCATGGAGGTCCTAGGGCCTCCAGACAAGGATTTTATCAACCGCAGCTCCCGCAGGAAACTGTTTTTTGGCATGTTGTACAACTTGAGTAATGTGGTGGTTCACTCACGCACATCTAGATAACAATGGCGCCCCGCGACCAGTGGTGAATTCCAAAGGCCGCCGAAGGAGACCTGGGACCAAATCTCTCACACAAGTCCTCCGGTGCCAGGATGAGGACTTCGTGGATTTTATAGCACGCTGTTTGGTCTGGGATCCCGAGAGACGGATGAAACCTCAGGCAGCTTTGCAACACGCTTTTCTCAAGGCCAGTCGCCGTTCCAAAGGTACCAGTCCTTCGCCTGCCACAGCCAAAGCTCTGCTGTCATCGTCTAGTCTCACGAGCTCCCGAGTTTCCAAGGTCACCGAGACACCGAAGAAATCTCAGATTAGCGCGCCGACTCCTTTGACTGCTCGGACCACCCGCACCCTCGCGAGCGGGGTTGCCTCCACTCCTTCTCATTCGACCTCAATGGGTCCGAGTTCCCGCACGTACCGATCGTCTCAATCACACGGCCTTTCGTCCCAGTACTCCAGCCGCACGCTCGGACTAGCAGTGAGTTGTCCATTAGAACAGCCTCTTGAGCAAGGGCTCATGGGGCTGGCTTCAGACGACAGCTAAATAAGCAGTCGGTGTACTCTGCATTAATTTGTTTTTCTCATCTCTACAGTCACGTTCAGGGAACTTTTACTAGTTGCTAGAGTAAAGAGCTGGCCTTCCTCCCCCTTTTTTTTTCAGTGAATACCCTGGTCCGCTGTACTTTACCCCGCTTGTTTCTCTGCATGCTATCCTCCGGGATTCCGCACACTACCATAATGCTCGCTCAATCAATCGATGTTTGTTCTGAGGATCATGGAACAACACACACTGACTCTGCTGCAAGTCGAACTACATAGTGTACATGCACAAGTACAGATTAATGTCAACATCGTCCTATAGTTCAAAGTCATTGCATTAACAGTTGTGATAACTACTCCAGGTGCAGCGGCAGTTCCTTGGCTAGCAAGCGTCCTGGATTCCATTTCCAACACTTGTGTAGCATCTCCTGCAGCCCATCTGACACCCAAGGTACGGCCTTGAATTCCTCTTGCCGCAGCCCTCGGGCGAGGTCCTGCACGTCGGAGATGTCCCATTTCCGACGAGAATAAGGGTGTGTCATCGTGAGCATGCCGAACGCAAAGACGTCTGAAGCCGTCGTCGTTGGCGTCCTGTTCTCGTTCTCATGATCGAGTTCCGGAGTGCCGGGGCACGCCAACGCACGGCGGACGTGTTGGTGTTGGTGTTGGTGAAAGCGAACACGGCTGATTGACCGACGACGTCGGTGAGGACCCCGAGTAAGCCCGACATCAGAGGGCGTGACGACTTGTGCTAGGGGTTGAAAGGGAGCGCACGGAAGGAGAGAGCGATAGTAGGGCGCATCTTACCTCTCTTCCGGAAACCAACGTGTTGGTCTGTGCGAGTTTGGCGTTCGGCACGGACGTCATCCCCAAAGAGGGAGCGAGATTAGACTTGCGCATTTTCACTGCAAAGCATCATCGTTAGCGAAACTGAAGATGTGGAACGGGAGTTTGTAACTCATGATGACCACGGACAATTTGTGGGTTGTGCAGATGCTCGAGACCTTTCACCGCTCGACTGAGCTGTAAACGTGGTCAACCAGTTGTCGCTCAAGGTCTTCGAGGGAACCTACCCACGTGGATGGTTTTCTAACGGTAGCCGTTGAGCTGTCATCGAATCACAGACATGAAAGGGCATTGTGTGATTGCCGCGAAGAGACCTGTGAACGAGCATGATCAGCTACAAGTTGCAAAACCTTTACGCCGACCACCTACGACGTAGATGAGACCAATATTGGTTACGATCCCCAACAATGTGAACACACTCTCGTACTGGAGTTTCGACCAAACAGTGATTTCATGCTCGAAACGCTATATAGGGTCTGTTGAACAATAGCATTTTCAATGCCACCCAAAGACCTTGCAGCTGCACAGGTGGACACATATATTCCTACCTTTTTCTCATCCAGCCAATGACCTTCACATATCTGGCCATATGGACTACCATGTACTCGTCTTTTTTTTTACCTAAGATATGTGTGGTAGATGGAATGTTTGTGAAACGATAGAGGTCGAGCAGTACCTGCTGTACCGTTGTGATGGGAGAAGGAAGGCGGGAGGAAAGAGGAGATTCATCCAAGGATCGTGCCAGACGGAATGGCACCCCCACCTCGAAGCCATACAAGATGCTAAGGAGCGGCATTTGATCAGGATCTGTATCCTGCTATGACGAAAGGGAGGATCTTGCCTCTTGACCCACACGTATGAGCTGGTGCACTGCGCTTCCCGCAGGAATATGTCGCTGAACAACCCGTTCAACTTCTCTGGGGCTAATGAAAGTGTCTGGCGCTTCATCATATCGATCGAGTGCTGTTGCATTCGCGGCATTTGCAACCGGACTTGCAACCTACGGGTGGGATGCAACTTGCGGAATCTCTTGGTCCAGCCCGTTCTTGTACGCGGCATGGACGCTCGACAAGATGCTGACGCGCGTCCACTGCACTGGGTTGTGAAATCAGACGACCGAAGCACTCATACCTCTACTTCGTCGAACACAGCGGTCACGTCAGCGCCGGCCAATAGCAAAGACTACTTGTGGATAAAGTTGAGCAGCGTCGTGCATCGTTGAACTAGCTGTGCAGACTTTTGCTGTACGAGGCGACAAGGAGAGTAGTAATAGTCTTAGCAAAGGACTGGCTTCCCAGAGGTGGTTCACCTCGTGCACCGAGACTCGTGAACAAGGTGCATTGATTATTTGCAGAACCATCGGCCCACCTGGAGCAAAGGGGCCGCCAGAGGGGGTCGCCGTCAAGGTTGGACTGTTGATGATGCCAGTCGCAATAAGACTCGAACGTAGTCAGGCACGGCTAGCGACCCGAGGCATTTACCAAGGCATCAGGGCAGGAGTCTTGCGCATCAAGTGTCTCACAGACAAGACAGGCCTACACCCTTCGATGATGGTGTGCCAGCCTGAGTGCGTGGAAGCTGCTCAAGTCGGGTGTGAGAACGGGCGCAAGTGTTCACGTACACAACCGAGGGACTCCAGGACATAGATGATGATCAGTGAGTATGGCGCGCCCAGCACACAGCCCAGAGAAGACGGCATTGGTGGTGAGGCCGTCACAGGCCGTCCAGACCGCCGACGGACGCGATCACACCGCGACGACACCGCGTACCGTGCGGTGGCAGCGACCACCATGGGTCGCAAACGACAGCGCTCGCGGGCAGCCCTGACCGACGACGACGAACCTGCTGGCGCCGTCGACGGATCCTCGTTTGCGCAAGACCGAGATGGTCCCAAATCACCAACAGGCGAGGACGAGGAGGAGCACAAGAAGGAGCTCGAGGTCTGGGACGCGTTCAAGGAGGAACACCACGAAAGTCCGTTTCCCAATGCCTCCTCGACGCGTCGACTCTCTGACCTGTCGTCGTGCTAGTCCTCGAACAGCTGCCGTTGTCGTTGCATCGCCAGTTCAAGCTGATGCGCGAATTGGACTCTCAGAGCGAGGGTACGCGTCCAAGCAGTCCCCCGTCTCTTTCTGACGCATTGCTCCCTGCAGTATGCCATGTGGACCTCTTGGCGTCAGTTCGGCGGTACATTCAGCTGCGAGAGAGTATGGCGGCGGCAGCGCAAACGGCGCAGGACAGGTCATCCCATGCAGAACCCGACGTGGACAACATGAGCGCTGGCCAGGCGATGCCAGTCGACTCCACACACGATAATGCAACTGTCGTGAATGTGAACGGCACCAAGTCTGCTAGTCCTCCTGCGACATTTACCAACCCCGGAGTGACGACACGCGCGCTCCTCCAACACATTGCCCAGATTTCCGAAGAAGCTATCCGGACTGCAGAAGAGAAAGTAAATATCGCGCAGACTGCATACGAAACCGTGAGGGAGCCGTCCACGCTTTACCCCATCTGCGTCGCTCATCTGTACGCGCGGACAGGTAGACCGCCACATCCGCCTTCTCGACCAAGCCATCAAAGAACAGGAGGCTGCTATATCGCTCGGTACTCGACCCGGCACCCACCTAGCCCCAATCCTTCTCCCAGATCTCGTCGTCCCCCGATGGGCGCGTCCGCCACGCGTCGAACACAGTCCCGTCCCATCGCTCTCTCCAGATCCAGTGCTATACGTCGAAGACCCTCCTACTCTCGAGCTTCCTCCGCCACACGTTCTTCCATTAAAAGCTCCAAAAAAGGGGAAAAAGGCAGCTGCTCCCAAGCCCCCCAAACCGGAGAAAGAGGAGATCCACCCACCCGCTGTCACTGATGCCGAAGAGCCCGTTGCGACGCCGCGCACACGTCGTACGAGCGTCCGCCTGATGCTTCCCGCTCAACCGGTGGCCGTAGAGCCGACCGTTCCAGCCGACCCGAACGAAGATCGGTATTGCTACTGCAACCAGGTATCGTTCGGAACGGTGGGTATCGTTTCTCGCTCGTCGACATGTTCTAGTTGTGTCGCTTACTTGGGACGTTGTCTAGATGATTGCATGTGATAACGAGGGTCGCGGCTGCAAGCTGGGATGGGTAGGTTACTTTCGTTCCTGCCCAGATGATGTCCTGACTGGGGCCCTTAGTTCCACCTCGAATGTACTGGTCTGTTGGAGGTACCGAGCAAGAAGACAAAATGGTACTGTCGAGAATGCAAACCCAAGATGTCGCAAAAGGGGCGATCGAGGGCGTGAAATCCAAGAGAGTATGACGACTTCAATACAATACAGCGGATAACTTAACCTAGCTGGAAGAGAATCGTGAACTAGTCAGCACTGGTGACGTTCATATTGAGCTTGTTGGCGAGTGTCTCCATATACACCTCTGCAGATGGACATGAGCCGGAGGGATTGGCATGACAGCGAAAGTCTACCTGTTTCGTGGCGAAGTTTCCAATACTCGGCAAGCAGCTCGGAGAGCTCGGCTTCGCTTTTCTTGAGGTGCTCTGCCATCTGAGTTGATGTGTGAGGTGATGGCACGAGCAGGGCAAAGGGGGGGGGGCTACCTTTGCCTCGATGTCATCGGCTTCTTTGCGGAGTTCCTCCACTAGTTTGTCGTTGTCGCGCCGTTCAATGTCCATTTGGTCATAATCACGCTGGAGTCGTTCGATGGTCTGTTGGCTCGCTTGACGCTTTTCTTCTGCATGCCTCTGAGCCCGCTCGAGCTTTTCTTGGGCATTTGCGAGCTGCCTGTGTACTCGCTGAGGCGCTGCATGAGGGGACAAGGCCACAAGCAGAAGAGGAGAGTGACATGCCTCCTTTTTCATTTGGAGCTCGATGCGTTCGATCTTTTTATAGTCGAGGCTATCTTTGACGTCTGCAAGCTCCTTCTGGGAGCCTTCTAGGACGTGGGCCTCCTTCTCGATAGTTTGGAGCTGTTCTATGCAACTCCGCACGTCCTAGGGGAGACAGTAGGTCGAGGGACAGACGGAGAGGGGAGAGACGGGGACACCTTTTCGATGTTTGTCAAGACGGCGATCTTTGCCTGGAGATCGCGTGCCTTTGCTTCGTGCATGACAAGGGTTTTCTTGTCCTCGATGGCGGTAGCGCCCATGGAGTTGATGTTGCGCTTTATCCGTTCTGGGCTCTGTACGATCCTGCTCCTGGTGCGCTGTATGTTGTCCAAGAGGAGGGAGGTGTCCGAGTTTATGTTTTCCTTTTTCAAGATGACGTTTGCCTTTTCGATCTTGAGGGCCTCGATGTCCTTTACGACGCCCTGTGTCGTCTCTTTGGTGGCCATGAGGTGGGCAGTTATCGCTGCGTTGTCTGTGCGGAGCTGTTCGCACTTTGGCTCGTCTTTTGCGCGTTGTGCCCTGGGACGCAGGTGGGAGCGAACGCGAAGACAGCGGGGATTGTGCTTACTTGAGCGTGTTGAGCTTGTGCTGGAGGGCGGCGAGTTCCTGGGTGACATGCTCCCTCTCCTCGATGAGGGTGGTGGACTGGTCGCGGAGGTTGGCGACAAAGGGGGTGCACTGCTCGGCAAACTTGACAAAGTTGATAAAGGCGGAGAGGACGAAGCGCGTGCGCTCTGGGTCTGGGAGGTGGAGGTCCCTTGCGCTAAAGTCCATGATGCGCGCGGCGTTTGCGAACCGGGTGAGGTGGAAGAGGAGGAGGTTGTGCGCGACGGCGGCGACGTAGAGGTCCTGGCGGGGGTGAGGGCGGGGGATGCGGCGGGGGGTGGACGCGACATACCGAGCTCGGGTCGTCGAGGGCAGCGAGGGCGTTCTGGACAGGCTCGTGGAGGACGTGCGGTGCGATGGCGGTGACCTGCTCGAGACAGGCGACGTAGACACCAGTGACAAAGTCGGACGAGGGCCGTGCGAGCTGCTCGCTGCTGACGGCGAGGCCCCACTCTGAGAGGGCGGCCATGATCTCTGGGAGGGGCATGTTGGGGAACCAGTACTGCCCGGACATGGCAGAGGGAGAGTCGCGTCGCGGTCACGTGGTCCCAATTGGACGCGATCACTCGACTTATCCGTTTCATCGACTGTCCCCCGCCGAGCAGCTGCCATGGACCCACTGCACCCGAGAAAGGTCTCCGTCCCTCCTCCTCCTCCTCCTCCTCCTCCTCCTCCTCCCACCCTGACCATCTCTCTCCCCCAGGTGCCCTCCAGGTTCAAGCCCGCCCCGACCAGCACAGCGACGCCCACCGCAGCGGGTGCGTACCCCGCATCATCGCATGTCCATCCTCATGCCTTTCATCTCAGCGCTCAGTCTCTCCCCTGCGCTTCCCTCCCCCGGCGTCGGCAGGAAACCGAACCCACCCATGTCCGCACCCGCCCACGTCCGCGACCTGCGCGAAAGACCCGGCTCGCCCTCCCTGCCACTCCCCGCAAAGCGCATCTCCACCGACGTCCCCGAGCGCACGCAGCCCGGCCCTTCAAAGCGCTTCAAGCCCTCCTTCCCGCTCGACATCGAACACATCCCCCATAGGACCCCAAAGGGAAAGGCCGCCGCCGCCGCCGCCGCCCGCCACTGGTCCCCGGACCGAGGAGAGACATCCAGCGAGGTGGATTCTCTCAACTTGGGTATTGGCCGTACTGAACCCCCAGCTGACCCTTTCAAGTTTTCCCGCCAACTCCCTCCGTCCATTCCCTCCTCTCGTTTTCTCTCGCCCGGCAAGCCTTCTCCCCAAAAGCCATCGGTCGACTTTTCCGACCTCAACTCGGTATCTTTCTCCTTCTCTCAATCACCCCCCCTCTCACCCTTCCCAGAAATCGCTAGATGACCTTGGGACTCTACTCTCCTCTAACCAGGAACTCCGCGCCATGCTCGCCCAGATGATATCCGACCATGTCCAGAACGCTCGGGATCACGACATCATGATGCTCTCCTTTTGCTTGTCGGTGTCCTCTCCTGTGCCGTCTTGTTCTCCACCTCATTCCCCTGCAGATCCCAGACAGATGACCGCATTCGTGCCCTCAAGCAGCGCATCACCGTTCTACACACTGTCCAAGACGTAGAGCAGCCACCCCGACTCTTCCCTGCCCCGTCCCCCGCGCTGCCTCCCCCTGGTGCCAACTCCAATCCAACCCAAAAGCGGTCCGATACCGGTCCCCCGCCCTCCTCTATGGCTATTTCCGACTCGTCCAATACGACTCTGAACACCGTCGCCTCAACTAGCGCTGCTTCCAACGTAACCCAAGATACCCCCTTGACCATGGATTCGCCAGAAATCGTCGAGTTGGACCTCGACATATCCGCAAGAACGCTCATTGTCGGCGAAAGCGATGATGCATATGACGACGAATTTGATCCGATCCCAGAAGACTTCTTCGACGTAGACGGGCCCGAAATATCCCCACCCCCAGGCACAACGTCCGCTTTATCCAAGCCTGCCCCAGCTATTCCCGCCACTCCCGCCGGGCGCATAGATCACACGTCCTCGCCATACTACAAAGAAGTCATTTCCATTCTCAAGAATACTTTCAAGCTGTCAAGTTTCCGCACTAACCAGTTAGAATGCATCATCGCCACATTGGATGCCAAAGACGTCTTTTACCTCGCCCCAACAGGAGGCGGTAAATCTCTCTGTTTCCAGCTTCCAGCTCTCTGCGTCACGGGCAAAACCCAAGGAACAACCTTTGTCATATCTCCGCTCATATCTCTCATCACAGATCAGGTCGCAGCCCTGCGGAAGAAGGGTGTTCCGGCTTTCCCCCTCACCAGTGCCGCAGAAGATAACGAGGTCCGGCAGGCGATGCGCATGATGAGAAGCAACATCGAGGAAAAGCCAAAGCTAGTGTACACCACTCCAGAAAGATTACAGAAGAGCGACTCGCTTAGAGAAGTCGTAGATCAACTGTACAAGGAGAAGCAATTAGCAAGATTCGTGATCGATGAGGCACACGTCATCGGAAGCTGGGGAAGAGATTTCCGTGCCTCTGTAGGTCTAGAGTCTACCATTGCTTCTGCTGACTATCCGAAATCCATGTCCCTGATTTGAACACCAAGTATGCAGAGCTGAATGTTCTCCGCAAAAACTGGCCCAACGTACCCATCATGGCGCTGACCGGCAGTGCAAACAAGGACGCGACAGAAGACATCAAACACAACCTTGCGATGCGAAACCCCGTCTGCCTTGCTCAGTCTTTCAATCGCCCCAACCTCCACTACTCAGTCCGCAAGAAGCCGAGCTTGAAGAAGGACCTCGTGCAAAACATTGCGAGTTTCATCAAGACACATCACCCAAATGACACTGGCATCATCTATGCGCTGTCCAGAGCCGAGTCCGAGGAGATGGCACAGAAACTCAGGGAGGACTGGGGAGTAGAGGCAAGACATTACCATGCCGGCGTCAACAACGAGGAGCGAAAGATCAACCAGGATGATTGGATGGCCGGAAGATGCAAGGTCATAGTGGCCACGGCACGTATCAGGTACTTTGGTACGGGTCATCGAGGCTCACCTCCCAACAGATTGCTTTTGGGATGGGGATCGATAAACCAGATGGTATGCGTCATGACACTCCTTGGGGACGATCGTCTTGACCTTCAAACTTAGTTCGCTTCGTCATTCACGCAACGTTATCAAAAGACATGGATGGGTACATGTCACTTTGTCTAATTACCCAGTACCCTGACTGACAGATGCATTAGATATTATCAAGAAACGGGGCGAGCCGGTCGAGATGGTCGATCTTCCGACTGCGTTCTCTGTAAGGGCGTTATTTTTTCTACACCCTTACAGCTGACGATATATTTGTCCTCCAGTCTACACGTACAGTGATGCCATCAAAATCGAAAAGATGCTTCGGAATCCCAACAGCAACGATCCCACGCGCGATAAACCCTCTGATGCTGAGATCGAACGCCAGGTCGCTAAACTTTCGGGTGTCGCTGCTTATTGTTGCAATGAATCTGATTGTCGGCGCGCGCTCCTTCTCCGCCACTTTGACGAGGAGTTTAAGCCAGAGGATTGCCACAATCAATGCGATAACTGCCACAGACCTGGCACGCTTGTCCAGCATGATTTTACCACAGAGGCACAGCAAGTCATTCAACTCTTGAAAGAGATGATAGCTATCAACAGCAGTCGCGGCGTGACACAGGGTCAACTCAAGGATACATGGAAGGGTAAGAACAACAAAGGCGTCCAACAGTACAAGAGGCTCTCCTTGTACGCTTCCGGTAAAGCACTGAGTCACCCTACCGTTGAGCGTATATACAACCATCTCACCGCCGAGGGGGTCATCTCCACGTACAGTGTCCCATGTGGCAGTGGTTATTCCAATACATACATCCAGGTACCTGTTCTCTTTTGTATATTGCCACATACGCTGATGTGACTATTAGCCCGGCAGCGTTGCTCAAGATTACCTGAACGGAGATAGACAGTTGGTGGTCTCTTGGAAAGAGTTGGTGGTCTCTTGGAAAGAAAACGAAGAGGGGTCCAAAGCGTTCACAAGAAAGGCAAACATAAACGTGAGGCCTGCGCCCCGCAGGAAGGGCAAAGAACCGGATCCTCCGCCAACTCCCCGGTATCTCAATTTGTACGAGGACATCGAGGATGCAGACGATCCGTTCGAATTGGACGTGCCTACGGATGTCATTGAGAAGGCTGATGTGTGCGAGCCAACGACGTCCAGGACCCTGCAGGCTGGTACGCCGCGTTTACCTGGTTCGACGGACGATTCGGCGGCGCTGCAAAACGAACCAGCTGCGGTCCCCGAGGATGAGCCTGCTGGGAGACTGGAGCGTTTGAGGGAAGCGAGGCGTCTGGTAAGCGTTGAGATCTTTTCTTTTTTGGTCGTCACGTAGACCCCTTCACAATACAGATCTCGGAGAAGTTCAGAAAATTCCCAGAGGACATCATTCTACAGGACGATACCCTTCAGCTATTAGCATTGACCAATCCGAAAGGTATGTTATGACCTGCAGCGGGATGCCAGAATCAGCTGAACGTACCACAGACGAGGAGGAATTTAAAAGCATTCTCATGGACTGTGAGGAACCGGGGGATGTTGAGAACAAATGGAATTCTCATGGCCATGAATTTCTCGCCGCCCTGCGGAACCCGTGAGTTTGGATGCGGGTCTGGGACCACCCATCCAACTGACGTGGAGAGAATAGATCCAACAGCCGTAAGCGGTTTAATGCCTTCAAAATGCGTCATGACTTTATGTTCAACGGATAACAACATTTAATCCCCCCCATCAATGACAAACCAGCACTACATTCCTTTTGCAATTGCACATAATATACATCACTCACATCAGCCCTAAATTATCGCGGGGCACTTTGTACCATAGCACAACTACTGTACTGCAATGAAACACAGATTGGGCGGCGAAGCAATTGAAGTCTCGGCACACCAACTGGATACTAATACCCACCCGCATCGACATGGGAAGCCCTCTGCGATGCCATCTGCCGACGCTGGGTATCCTCCAGCTTGGGACAATTTGAGATGCCGTGACCGAGACCTATGTGGAGCATGAACTTATCACCAGTCAATGGCACGAGCACGACCATACCTCCACACACAGGGCAGCCCCTGAGAGATCCGCCTTGCGCCGCGCGTGGGTCCTGTATGGTCTGCAAGAACGGAGGGACCCTGCGCGCGTCACCATGCATTAGCCCCGACCATCATCAAGAGAGAAAAAGAGAAGAGCCAGCGCACTTTTGCCCCGCTTCCATTAGCAAATACTTGAGATCCAACAACGTCTGCTCGGGCGTACTCATGTTCACGAACGTCGTCGCGATGCCCGTCTTGCCGCTCCTGCCCGTGCGCCCGATTTGGTGCACGTAGTCCTCGATCTCTTTCGGCATGGAAAAGATGATGACATGCTGGATGTCGTTGAAGTCGAGCCCCTTGGAGGCGATGCCGGACGCGACCATGACGTCCTTGGCGCCGGATTTGAAGGACTTGATGGCGTACTGACGCTCTTCTTGCGCTTTTGAGATGTCAGTTGCAGAGGGTCTGGAGACGGAGGAGCACGGGAACGTACATTTCGAGCCGTGGATCGCCACTGCTTCGACGCCTTTCAAGAGGAGGTATTCCTGTATGTCTGCGCCGCGTATGAGTAACACGCACGCTCGCGCCGTCAGGGCCGAGGGACGTGCGACGAACCATCGACCTCGTTCTTGTTCTCGCTGAAGATGATCACGGGCGGTGCCGTCTTTTGTAGGCACTCGAGAAGGTACACCATCTTTGCTTCCTGTTTGACGTACTCGACGACTTGCAGTACGTCCAAGTTGGCAGCGCCTGCACGGCCGACGTTGACGAGCACTGGTCTGACAAGCGACTGTTGCGCAAAGTCTTGGATCTTGCGCGGCATCGTAGCAGAGAAGAGGAGTGTCTGGCGTTGGCGCTACGGGTGAGAAACACGATGGCGTTAACTCTTTGGAAAGGACGAGAACGGAGAGAGACGTACCTTGAAGAAACTCATAATGTTTCTGACGTCGTCCTCGAACCCCAAATCGATCATGCGATCCGCCTCGTCCATACACAGATACTTGCAATTCGCAAACCCGAACCTCTTCTTTTCCAGCATGTCAATCAGTCGACCAGGTGTGGCAACGACGACGTGGAGGCCCTTGTTCAACACATGGCCCTGCTCCCCCATGGATATGCCACCTATACACAAGAGCGTGTTCAGAGGGGGGTACTTGGGGTCTTTGGAGATGGCGGCAGTCCACGAGAGAACGTTTTCATACGTTTGTGTAGCGAGCTCGCGCGAGGGACAGAGAATGACACCGACAGGACCTTCTCCACGAACAAAAGGGAGACGGGCTTCGTCTTCGAGTGCGAGCATGATGAGGGGAAGACAGAAAGCCAAGGTCTTTCCAGAACCTGTGAATGCAATGCCGATCATGTCTCGACCAGAGAAGCTGTACAACGTGAGCACGCTGGGTGGCATGACGAGGGGAGACCTACGCAGTGGGTATGCCTTGGAGCTGGATGGGGGTAGGGGTAGTGATTTTTTTGGACTTGAGGAACTGAAGCATGGAATCTGGTATTTTCATATCCTGAAAGATTATGAGAGTCCTTGGGTATAGAATGCTGACATTCTACCTACTTCAAAGTGCTCGATGGGGGGCGGTATGTCCTCGCCGTCGACGATGATATGGTACTTGTCGCGTAGACGTCGGTGCTGCTCCTCAGTGCGTTCGCGAATATACTTTGGAGGTCTCCATCTGAGCAGGGAATCAGGTTAACGTATGGTGCATAAGACTGGGGGCGTACGACGTCTTGAGGGACTCTGAATACTGTATGCCCTTTGCAAGCTCCAGATCCGAAGCGAGCTTTCTCCGACTAGCTATTGCAGCAAGAATCTCGGCGTCAGCCTCCTCGGCCTTTTCTACGTCTGTCTTTTTTGCATCTGACGGTGTGGGTGGTGAGACGAGGTGAACGGTGAACGCAACACGCCTACCCTCTGCAGCCTTGCGCGAATGGACCTCTTGTGCCTCCAAGAGGAGCGTTCTCTCCTTGCGTGCCCCTTCCCTGCGTCTCTCTTCTTCGCGTTCCGCGTCCTCCCGCTCGAGCAGTTCCTCTAGCTGTTTCTTTGCCTTTGTCCGCGCATCTGAGTTGGACGAGAGCGCGGAGAGCTTGGCGAGTCTGGCTTCGCGTCGCTGAGCGACAGGGATGTATGGCTCGTACGTGTCGTCCTCGTCCTCGTCGTCGAGTTTGTAGACTGGCGGCGAGGGTGAGCGTTGGACGCGACGTCGTTTCTGAGTCGGATCGGACATGTCGATGGCAGGTGGACACGAGCCGCGGCGTCAAGACCGCCCTCGAGCACGATGGCAGAGCAGTTCGACCCGACGACCCATCCCCACAGACGGTGTGAGTATCTCCCGCACATCCTCTGCCCCACCCGCTCATCTTCTCCAGACAACCCCCTCACCAACACACACATCCTCGTCTCCCCGCACCGCACGAAGCGTCCTTGGTTGGGTCAAACAGAGCCCCCTGCGCCGACGAACCTCCCCCAGTACGACAAGCATTGCTATCTCTGTCCGGGGAACATCCGCGCGAATGGGTCCATCAACGATGACTATACGGCCACCATGGTGTTCGAGAACGACTACGCCGCCGTTCTCTCACCGCCGGGACCTGCCGCCCCTGCTTCTCCTCACCCCCTGCTGACTGCAGAGCCAGTCCAGGGTGCTTGCGATGTCGTCTGTTTCCATCCCAGACACGACCTCAGTCTACCCACCCTCAGCGTGGACGACATCGTGACCATCATCAACGAGTGGACGCGCATATACCATCGTCGGGGCGCTCAAGATGGCATCAAATACATCCAGATCTTCGAGGTAGGTCGCTCCCTCATCGCCAATGCACCAATTGATTACAGTAAGAGCAGAACAAGGGCGCGATGATGGGATGTTCCAATCCGCATCCCCACAGCCAAGTCTGGTCCACCTCTGTACTTCCCACTCTTCCAACCAAGGAGCTCGGAAACCTGCGCGACTACGCCCAGTCCTCAACGGCAACGACCAATGGCCCGAAGGGGTTCCAGAACAAGCCGTGTCTCTTGTGCGAATACGTCACCTATGAGCGTACTGCACGGGAACGCATCGTAGTCGAGAACGAACATTTTGTTGCCCTAGTTCCCTGGTGGGCCTATTGGCCGTTTGAAGTATTGGGTAAGTACAGTTTTTGTTCGGTCCTTCTCCAGGGCTCACAGCGTCGCATCAGTGTTAACACACCAGAGGCATGTACCCTCCTTGACCCATTTTACCCCAGAAGAGATCCGCGCATTCGCGGATATCATATCCGAGGTGACGATCCGCTACGACAATCTCTTCTCCTGCTCCTTTGCGTACGCCATGGGCATCCATCAGCGACCCCTCCCGCCACGGCGTGTCGACGGAGTATTGGTGGAAGACCAGGATGATGTTGCTCATTTCCACGTGCATTTCGAGCCCCCGTTGCTGAGAAGTGCAACGGTGCGCAAGTTTCTGGCAGGGTACGCCGTGTCCATGTTGACTCCAGATGAGGGCTGATGGTGTGCGGATAGATATGAGGTGATGGCGGAGCCTCAGCGCGATCTCACGGCAGAACAAGCAGCACAGCGTTTGAGGACGTGCTCGTCCGTGCATTATTCACGAGAACAGCAAGTGTAGACTAGCACGAAACAACACTGTGAACCCAATCACCACCACTGTCTATGTATCGATGTCGAGTAGTTACACTTTTATCGGAGACAAACACGGAACAACACTAGTTGGCCCTCTCATCTCACGAGTGATCTACGTTGTCAATGGCCAAGTCAGAGCTCGTCGACGGGCATGTGTCGCTCAAACAGTGCAAACGCGCCATCGAAGCGCTTCACGCATATGCCACCAAGCTCGAAAAGAAACGCGCCGAGACCGAGCTCTTGCCGGGCAAGGAGCAACACATATGGCTCCAGATCGCCGTCAAAACCATGCATCCAGAGCGAAAAATAAAACCGGTTCGCATGTATGTCGTCCGTCGCCATCAGCAGACACCCCTTCACGCTTTTCTTTAGTCCTCTCAAACACCCCTTGGTCGATCCCCGGGCAGAGGGCGTGTGTCTGATCACCAAAGACCCCCAACGAGAGTACAAGGACCTCCTCGAGCGACACAACATCAAATTTATATCACGAGTCGTTGGCGTAGAGAAGCTCAAGGGAAAGTTCAAGGCGTTCGAGGCACGCCGACTGCTACTCAAAGAAAATGCCATGTTCCTCGCAGACGAGCGGGTGATACCTCTCCTTCCGCGGTTGCTCGGCTCAAAATGGTTCCAGGCCAAAAAGTACGTGCCGTTCTACCAGCCTCTGTACGCAGGTTGACCCCCGTCGACCAGACAACCGATCCCTGTCTGTCTGACGCGTAAAGACCTCAAAGGCGAACTTGAGCGGGCCGTCGAGTCGTCTTATATGCACCAAAACAGAGGGACGTGCACGTACGCGCCCCGATTGACTCTGCACCGCGTTGCATTGCGACTCACGGTCTCGTCCAGATCGGTAAAGATAGCGTTGCTATCGCATACGCCAAAACAAATACAGGCCAACCTCGAGACTGCGCTCCCGGTGATCGTCGGTCATATCAAGGGTGGTTGGGATGACGTTCAGAGTCTCTACATCAAAACGAGTACGAGCACTAGTCTGCCGATATGGACATGTGATCTCGGGAGCGAGGAAGGCGGACGGTGGAATGGGTTAGTTGCAGAAGCCAAAGAAGAGGTGGTGTCGGAAAATGATGAAGGAGAGGATGAGGACGATGAGGATGGGGATGAGGACGAGGACGAGGACGAGGACGAGGACGACAGGGAGGAGGATGTTGAGGAGGAAGAGGAGAAACCTGTGAGAGCCAAGGAAGTCGTTGGGATGAAGCGGCAGCTGGGGGACAAAAAGATGGAGCAGCCAATGAAACGACCCAAGCCGAGTCGGGGGCGGGGCTAGTTTAACTCTGCACTGTAATGGCGTCCTTGGTTGGCAGGCTCGCCAGAATCAGACCCGGTCGATTCTTCGTACACACCAGCGTGACCATGCCAGACCCAAAAGTCCTCTCGACTGAACCCCTCGACAATGCACATTCAAAGTGAGTTGTACCGCACACCTCTGAGTCGTCGGGGCGATCGCATGGCTGACCACGCCCAGGTTCGTCGCGTTAACCAAGATCTACTATCAGGACCAGGACGGTAAAAAGGTGCGCTGGTCCTTGTGTGATTCCAGCGTCGTATCCAGACAATGGTGCGTGAACAGCGCGTCTGGGAACGCGCCGAGCGCAAAGTCGTCCAAGGACACACTGGAAAAGACGGTCTGTCGCCCTTCTGTCACAACTTCGAATGACCTGCACAGCTCTCTTCCCCCCCCTTCCTTCCTCCCTCCCTGGCACGCGCAGCCGTAGCGATCTTTGCGATCCTCGAGTCCAAGACGAACGCGTTCCCGCTGTCGACTGTCATCCTCGAACAGTACCGTCCGCCGGTGGATAGAAATGTCATAGGCACGCTTCTTCCTATTCCTCCTCGGGCTCACTTCACACATCCTCTTCGTCCGACAGAGTTTCCAGCCGGTTCGTCGTCCCCCCTCTCTCTACACCCACACTAAGCCATCTGCATCAGGTCTGCTCAACGCACCCACGGACGGGGGCGGGGCCGGCGAAGAAGCACAGGTGGCAGCGTTGCGCGAGTTGGAGGAAGAAACGGGGTACAAGGCGACACTCCAGGACGTCGTCGAGTGTACGCCCACCATCACGTGCGACCCCGGTGAGCCCCCACCCCCCATTTACTCCATGTCGTGAGGAGAAAGGGGCCACGCTGATCCCTGCCCCCCCTCCCCGGGGCACCTGCACAGGGATGACCAACGCGAAAATGAAACTCGTCATCGTCAAGGTGGAGCTCGAAGACAAGATGCAGTATCCGGAGCCCAGTCTGGACCCAGGTGAACATATTGTCGTCAAGGTGGTTGAGCTGGCCCAGCTGAAACGCACCTTGCAAGGTGCGTGTTTATCCTTTCGGTTCGTTCGTCTAGAAAACGAATAACGTGTTCGGCAAAGACTACGACAAAAAGGTGCGCGAGACGCCTTGTGTTCAGAACACATGTCTGACTTACGACCAGGGTTTCATCGTGGACGCTAGGCTGTTTCACTTTGCATCGGGGTATGACATTGCGGAGCGTATCAGGAACGGACGCCTCTAGCACCCTGACCTAAACCCAAGTACAAACTTGTAGGATCAATGATGAGCCTTTTTGGATCGCTCAATGTGTGCCCTCAGCTTTTGTTGCTTCTCTCTCAGCGACGCCTTCTTCTTCCCCCTGACGGCGTTACTACCGAGTATCATCATGATCGGCTTGTTTCTCGCCTTTTCTCTATTCGTCGAGCTGCTCGGAGTCTCCTTCATCTTCTTGCCCTTAAGCGAACCATACTTTTCACGGCCCTCGCGGCCTTTTTCGATGGACGCAACACGCTCCGCATAGTCTGCCTTGGTCTTTTTGCGGGGGCCTAAGATGTCGTTCTCGGATATGAACGTGTCCGCTGGACTATCGCCCCTGGCGGCCTTTTTGGAAGCTTCGAGGGCAGCGAGCTTGCGCTTTGCCCTGGACCCGCCGCCATCTTCGACCACCTTAGTCGCGGCTTTGATACGGAGATCGTTGAGCAAAGCGAAATCAGCAGGTGTCAAGATCTGTCATGACTGTCAATACTCGGTGAGAATGACACAAGAGCGACTTTATCTACCTTGGTAGTAGCCAGAGTGGATATCCGGTTCTCCTGTGCTTGGGCATCCTTGTCCCTGTCGTCGACGTCTTTCGCCTTGCCTCTGGCGGACGTCTCCTTTTCGTCCTCGCTGTCTGATACCTCGAGGTCTTCGCCGTCAGAGCTAACATCGATCCAATCTTCCGAGTCTGACTCTGGTAAATCTGTCTCGACCTCCCAGTTTTCCCAACCTGCCTCGTCGTCCTCTTCCATTTCGCCCGTCTCCTCTTCGCGGAGTTTCCTAAAGTGTTCTTCTAGAAGCTGTAGAAAGGCGTTTGTATACTCGTCCAGGGTGAGAGTAAGCATGCACACGTACGGAGAGACCCTGGATGTCCACGGATGCGTCGGCCGAGTGCCCGAATGGCAGCGGTTGTCGACCATTGCTCATGTCAATACTTGCGTCCTTGCCCTAAAAACTCGTGAGTATGTATAGAGAGATCGGAAAAAGAAAAAAAAAGCCAACCCTCTCCCGCCGCTTCAGCATGCCTGGGTTGACCTCTCGATAGAGCTGCAAGATGCCCCGCGCAGCGGCGGTGACAGCCTTGTCCTTGCTCTTCCTGTATTCGACTAGGTCCCCGAGGAGATCTTCTTCGATAGCCCACGGCTGCCGCCGGCACACTTCTCGGATAGCATTGATACCCGCAGCGATGACTTCGCTCCCGACCCCGGGATGGATGAACTCAGCCGCGAGTTTCTTGATGACGGGTGTCAGTACATCTGGCGGGGTGAGATCGTGCACGCTTTGCGCGAGCGCAACGAGGATGGTGGGGATGCGGAGTTGATGATAGGTGAGGTATTTGAGGACGTAGGTGTAAAAAGGGAGAACGGAGAGCTTGTGGTAGCCCATGACGCGTGAGAGGAGCTGCATGAGGAGGATCTTGTGGTCGAGAGAAAAGCGTTTGTCGTAGCGGCTGAGGTTGTCATAGAGTTTCTCGGCAAAGGACTGCGGATCATTGAGAAGCTGCATCGCAGGAAAGTTTGGGTTCGAGGACTCGGGCGCCCTGTTCTTTTTCTATGGACGGTGTGGGTTGACAGAAAGGAGGACAGAGGGTGGACGTACCTTTTTGGCGGCATTGAGCTGCTTTTGGAGTTTTTTGTCTGCACTGCGGGTCTTCTTGTTGATCTCACGACGGTGGTGGAGTGCTTTTATGTCCACTTCCTGTAGCAAGTGAGAAGACGCAGAGATGGAATGAGAAGAGCCTTGCCTGGTCTGATTCCTCGTCGCTGTCGTTGTGATCGTGGTCGCCGCCGAGGAAAAAGTGGAGAGACGCGCTTTGGACTTTGATGGCAGGATGGAAGCAGCCGAGGGCGACGATAGAGACGGACTTTGCGTCCGACCATGTTTGCCTTCGCCAGAGCTCCTTTGTGAGAACGACGGCCCAGACGGCGTCCTCGCCGTTGGCCGAGGCTGCAGCGGTTGTGCGGAGCCTTGCCTTGTCGCCAAGGACTTCTGCGTCCATGCCGCGCTCGACCATAGTGAAGAGCATGGCCTGCACGGCGCGGTTGAGCCTGTGGTTCTTGGAGCGGAGGTTGGCGGTGCGGATGTCGGAGAGAATAGTTTTCCGGATGAACGCACAGAGGGACGAGGAGGTGGTGCGGGGGAGAAGGGGGAAGAGGGACCTGAGGAGGCTTGGGGGCGGTCAGGGATAGGGATGGGGCCCGGGAAGGAGAGGGGGGAAGCGCACTCGATGGAGGAGATCACGCCCTTGTTGCGGAGGACGACGAGGTTGCGGAGGATCGCCTTGCGGGTGTCGGGCGAGAGCTGGCCATAGTGCTCGAGGACGAGGCTGGAGAGCTGCGCCGGAAAGTGTGCGGTCTCCTTCGGGTAGCAGACGGCGACCTGCGCGATGAACGCGACGAGCTCTCTAAAGTGCGCCGCGCTGTCGTCTGGGCTGGCGAGGAAGAGCTGTCTGGTCGCGTCGTAGTGGTCGTACTGCTGCAGAAATTCTTCTCTGTACCCCGCCGGATCGCGCTTGATCAGGTTCTGCAGCTGCGGGAGGTTCGCGCTGAGCAGTGGCATAGGTCAAACCCGTACTTGCTTAGTCATACATCCTCCCTCGCCGTCGTCGTCGTCGTCGTCGTCGGCGGCGGCGGCGGCGGCGGCGCTGGCTCGCTGCTGCCCGCGTTGCCCGCCCCACGTCCACCCCGCCCGCGCCCACGTCCCCGCGGTCCACCACGTCCACCGCGTTTCCCCGCGTCGCCCTGCTTCCGCTCCCCTGTCGGCTTGTCCGAGTCCCACTCCCGACTCTCCACCTTGTCCATCTTGCGACGCGCGTTCTGCTCCCGCGTCCGGTCCACCCCCTCCTGCACTCTGCGCGTACGCGCATCCTTGACGCGGTCTGCCTCCTGCATCTGTTTGAACGCATCCTCGTCCGCCTTCACGTCCTGGGGCCCATCAGTCCGACCCTCCGCGTCCACGTCACGTACTCACCAGCCGTCGCTGCTTGATCTTTTCGTTCTGCTCCCTGATGCGCTGCATGCGCTCGGCGAGCTCCTCGTCAGAGGGCTTCTCCTGCGTACACCGTCAGCCATCAACGCGTCCACCACGACTGGCACCGACCCGCTGTGGCCCGCCCGTCTTGACGCGCTCTGGGTTGACATAGGGCTTCTTCTTCTCTGGCTTGTTCTCGGCTGTCTCTTCTGCTGCCTCGGTCGCGCTCGCCGCTTGTTCTGTCGCCGTCTCTTCCTCAAAGTCGAGTCCGAGCGAGTTGGAGTCTGCCATCAAGCGCTGCGTTCCCACGGCCACCCCGACCCATATCAAGTCCTATCGATCCGATTCCACGCGCTTGTCTTCCTCCTCGACCATGTCCCTCGCAAACAAGCTCTTCGTCGACGACGCCGACTTCGCAGACGCCATCCCCGGCAGCCGCGTCCTCATTCGCGTCGACTTCAACGTCCCCATGAAGGACGATCCACACAACGGTCGTGTCATCACAAATCCCGCCGTGCGTACCCGATCCCCCGATCCGCACAATGCCCTCAATGGTCGACACACAGCGCATCGTCGCCGCCATCCCCACCATCAACTTTGTCCTCGAGAGGAGTATGTCCACCACCCCTCTTCTCTCCCCTCCCCCCTGACCGGAGACTCCAGAACCCAAGGCCGTCGTGCTCATGTCCCACCTCGGTCGTCCCGACGGAAGGCGATCCGAGAAAGACTCTCTGAGACCTGTCGCAGACGTGCTTTCCGCAAAGATCAAGAGACCCGTCGTCTTCCTCAACGACTGTGTCGGGCCCGATGTCGAAAACGCCGTCAATAACGCACAAGATGCCGCCATCATTCTCCTCGAGAACCTCCGCTTCCACGCCGCCGAAGAGGGCAAGGGCCCAGACAAGGCAAAAGTCCCAAAAGATATCGTAGACACCTTCAAGAAGCAGCTCACCGCTCTCGGTGATCTCTACGTCAACGATGCCTTTGGCACCGCACACCGTGCTCACGCCAGCATGGTTGGCATCGACCTCAAGAAAAAGGCGGCTGGTCTCCTCATGAAGAAAGAGCTCGAGTACTTTGCAAAGGTCCTCGAGAATCCCGATCGCCCCTTCCTCGCGATCCTCGGCGGTGCCAAGGTATCGGACAAGATCAAGCTCATCGAAAACATGCTCGACAAGGTCAACGCCCTCATCATATGCGGTGGTATGGCTTTCACCTTTGCAAAGACCCTTGACAACGTCTCTGTACGTGCCATCTTCTTGCTCCCCCCTTCCGCTGGACTCACGCCATCGGAAAAGATCGGAAACTCCCTTTTCGACAAGGATGGCTCGGAAAAGGTCGCTGGCCTCATAGAAAAGGCAAAAACCAACAAGGTCGAGCTCGTTTTCCCCGTCGACTATATCACCGCCGACAAGTTTGACAAGAATGCCGAGGTCCGAAACACTTCGTGTCGTCGTTTCGTCACTGACCCTCTTGTGTAGACTGGTACTGCCACCAAGGAAGAGGGCATTCGCGATGGCTGGATGGGTCTCGATGCAGGTCCAAAGAGCCGCACGCTCTTCCGCAAGACCGTCTTGTCAGCCAAGACGACCCTCTGGAACGGGTGCGTGTAATGATCTACACGTCCAGGTGGACAAGCTGACTATCTTCTCTTGTAGACCCCCTGGTGTGTTTGAATTCCCCGCCTTCGCAGCAGGATCGAAATCTCTGCTCGATGCCGCCATTGAGGCCAAGAAGCAAGGCTCCACCGTCATCATTGGTGGAGGAGACACTGCAACCGTTGCAGCGCAGTACGACGCGGACGATAAGCTCAGCCACGTCAGTACTGGTGGCGGCGCGAGTCTCGAACTCCTCGAGGGCAAGGTGAGCTCGCTTCGCTTCGGAATGCACACGAGACTGAGCGCGTCAAGGCCCTCCCCGGCGTCGGCGCACTGAGTGACAAGACGAAGTGACTAGATAAACCCGCGAGATTGTAGAGTGAGGGAGCAGCGGAAAGCACGACACCTGTATAGTATTGACACTTGGTCGCTCCCTGGATAACTATATTCTGTTTTTATCGAATAGATGCAGTGCTTGTCCTAACCTGAGCTTGCTCGACTGTGCACTAAACATACATGGCGGCCCCAGGACCGTCCAAGAAGCGCGACGTCGCCCAGCTAGAGGATGACGCGGACCAAGCGATGAACAGCGCACGCAAAATCGCCAAAAGTGAGCATGGACGCACGTCGGCCTTGCATGCTCATCACGACCACCACGGCCAGTCCACCCATTTTTCTCCAAACCGAGCGCGTCCCCAACCTTTCAATGGCTCAAGCCTGCACTCGGCCCTAGACGTACCTGCCTGCACGGTATCCACCTCGACCCGCCCGCGCGTCCCAAAGTCGCGCTGTTTGACTTGGACGGCACAATCATCAAATCGAACCACAAAAACCGCGGCAAGGGCGCTGAGGCGTTGAAGTGGGAGTGGTGGCGCCAATCCGTGCCCGCAAAGCTCAAGGCGCTCCACGAAGACGGGTACGTTGTGCGATCACGGACGAGCCGCTCAAGTCTGCAACGACGGACGCGTTTGCTCACGGCATCCCTTGCAGATACGCTATTGTGTTGATATCCAACCAGGCACTCAAGACGGCGGCGCTGGAAGATTGGAAGAAAAAGATACCCCTGATTGCGAGCGCGGTACGTTCTGGCTCGGTTCTGAACCTACTGACACGGTCCCACGCGCTGAAAAGCTGCCAGATGTGCCGTTCCGCCTGTTTGCTGCGTGCGCAAAGGATGGGTATCGGAAACCGATGCCTGGCATGTGGTACGAACTCGAGCACGTCTTCAAGGAACAACATGTCGACATCGGTGCGTACGTCCATAGTCTGGACGGGTCCGAAGCTCAGAAGGCGTGATGCACTTGGCGCAGACAAGATGGCTGCCTTCTTTGTCGGCGACGCCGCGGGGCGAGCCAACGACTTTGCTTCTACAGACCGAAAGTGGGCGATGAATATCGGCATACCATTTCATACGCCCGAGGTTGGTCCATACCCGTTTCAACTAGAAGCACTCGCGTAAAATTTCATCGACGCACAGGAGTACTTTCTTGATCTTCCCAACGCCCCTTTCAAACTCCCTGGATTCCATGTATCCAGTCTTCTAAAGAGTCAGCGACACGTCCCCCCTCGTTCTCGAAGTGCTGACAATGCTCGTTCTCAGCGACGTATCCCCTCTGTCCGCCGACGGCGCAAATTATTCCCGCATTGAACCTTGAACTTGTCCTTCTGGCGGGCTACCCTTGTCTCGGAAAATCCTCCTTCTATCGCAGACACTTTGCGCCTGCTGGATACGTGCACGTGAACCAGGACACCCTGGGAACGAGACCCAAATGCCTGAAAGCTGCAGAAGAGGCCCTCAAGGCAGACAAGAGCTGTGTGATAGGTGCGTCTTGCTGCTCTCCCCACCTCTGTCTGGGCATGAAACGTCAGAGCTAGACAATACCAATCGGGATATCGCAACGAGAAAGCTCTATCTGAATCTAGCCAAGAAAATGGGCGTGCCAGCTCGGTGCTTTCTCTTTGAAGGGTCGATAGACCTTGCATGGCACAACAACCTATATCGCGCATATACTCAGCCCCTGTCGGACGGAACACAGGTAAGACCGCGTCACGCGTCTGTGGTCGCTCGTCGCTCACCGTTTAGTAGTCGCGGAGAGATCTCCTACCTTACCTTGCCTTTATCGGCTTTCGCGACAACTACGAAGAACCTCGGACGAACGAGGGGTTCTCGGAGGTGATCAAGGTAAACTGGGTTTTCGAGGGCGACGAGGAGGCCAGGCAGAGGTGGGGCATGTGGTTGCAGATCGACGGCAAGTAAGGCTCGTCGTGTATGTGGTACACTACGACGCGATCTATGGCTAACGAACGTACAACGATGCCGTGCATCTCCAACAAACAAGCGTATCACGACGAAAAAGTAATTTTTGGTCCGAACATGGCCAGGACTAGTTGTCTTGCCTGAGTTCGCTCAAGTTCTTTGTTGCCCTGCATCGCCGGGTGAGTCGGTTCATGCATGCAGAGAACAAGTCACGTACTCGACTGGAACGCCAAGCACGTCGATCGCATCGATGCGCGTCTGGACGTCGTCGTCCCCGCTCTGATTCGACTCGACAAAGATCTGAAGCCAACGGCACAAAGACGTCAACGCCACGACGCCCGGAGAGGCGACAGCACGACGCACATGCAGACTATTCACGCTCGTGAACCGCACAAACTTGAGCGCCACCGGCCGTCCCTCGCGCACGTCCTGCTCGTGGAGCGTCACGACCTGCGCAAACGCGCCATCGTCGGTGCCCTCGACGTCCCCAAAGCTGATCGCGGGCTTGTTCACGAGCAGCTTGAGCGTCTTGGGTCCGCGTGTGGGCGCGACGGCAGATCGGAAAACGAGCGTGCGGACGCGCACCGCTTGATTGAACTGCATCGCGTGTGTGCGATGAGTAGGGTACCGCGCTCAGACGCGAGGGGTTGGGCTTACGTGGATACTCAAGAGCAGCTGGGCGTCTGAGCTGCTCTCGAGGTAGACATCGCGAGACGTGTTCACTCTCTTGGCTGAGAGGATCGATGCGAGGTCGTGTGGTCTCTCCTCGTTGAGACAGTTTATCTGCGAAACGTCTAGGTGCTCCAACAACGAAATCTGTCCCGAGATGGGGTCAGTGGGCCAGGTAGGTTTAGATAGTGAAGCAAGGTTCGAACGTCGTCTCTGGCTGTCGCCATGGGTCGATGTGGTGTTGGGAAACGTAGATTGACCTCAATTAGGAGGTAATGCGCGTGATACTTACATCAAGACTCGTTCCGCCCACATGAAGCATCGATAACAAGAATGCGAAAAAAAAAAAAAAAAAAAAAGGTCCTGTCCAAAGCAACGACGACGCGAGTCACTGACCACGCTCGAAATGAAACGTGCAGGTATTAAAATATTAACTTCAGAGTAAAGAGGAAAAAAAAAGACTCGGAGGTCATAGTGATCTAAATGCCACCATTTTTTGACCTCCCTCGTGTCAGACGATCACACACTCGTCCTTTGCCTGTTGGCGTGTGGGTCGCCCAACATTAGATCGTTTGTTGCCCATGCGTTTCATCTCTGTCAGTCGATTCATCGCGCGCTTGTTCCCTTGCGCTATATGGCACGGTCAGTCTTCATGTCAAACACACCAAGGAGTCAGACGTGCCTGCCGCTCGCATGTACCACCGCTTCGCAAACTCGATATCCTGCTTGATACCGATACCAACCTCCGCATAATAGCCCACTGCATACTCCGCCTTGCTCAAACCTTTGTTTGCAGCTTTACGTGCCCATAGATATGCTTCCGAGTCGCTCTGTTTGAGGACACCTTCACTGCCCGTTAGATACCACCCGCTCAACGCAAGTTCTGCTTCCGAATAGCCCTTCTCCGCTGCCTTGGTGTACCATGCTATGGATCTCCTAGGGTCCACAGGACACGTGAGGGTGCCATATTCGTAGCACTGTCCAAGTTTGAACTGTGATTGCGTGTATCCGAGATGTGCTGCTTGCGTGTAGAGCTGCTTTGCGTACGCAGGGTCGTGAACAACATATTGAGAGTTGGGCATCTCGTGGAGCATGGCCAGTTCATGCAATGCATGAGGATTTTCCTCGTCTGCTTGTTCGGCGGCGCGCTTGAGCCAGTTGATGGCTTCACGGGGATTCTTCTGCTCGCCAAGAGAACCAAGCAGGAGGATCATCCCAAGTTTGTACATTGCAGCCGTATCTCCGAGCGAAGCAGCCTTGCGATAAAAAGCGGATGCTCGGGCGGGGTCTCGCCGCGTTCCCGCCCCAATCTCGTTACAGACGGCAACTCGGTAAGCTGCCGAGGGATTGTTCTGTTTAGCGGCCTGCAGGTATAGATGATACGCCCGTTCGTGGTCAACTTGCAGACCAAGCATTCCCGTACCATGACAGTTGGCGAGGAAAAACTGAGCTTCGTCGTACGGTTCGTTTTGCGTTGCCAGTCTCCGAATGGTCTTGAGTGATTCCTGGACGAGCAAATCCCTATACCTCTTCACAGCTCTCTGATCTCTTGCATCAGCTCCAATCTTCTTGGCAGCTTCGATGAGGTACTTGGCGTACAGGAAGTGAGCTTCCGGATCTGGATCTGCTTTGATACGTTGACGGTACTGATCAATGTACTCTTTGGTATAGGGTGGGGCTGTGAGATCAACTGCCTTGGTTTTGCGAGTCGACAGATCAACAGAAGCCGTGGTTCCGGACCGATGGAGAGAGGTTCCTGATGGCCGCATCTCGAATTCCGGATCATCGAATCCCTGGGGAAGAGTGGGTGCTGGACCGTATGCTCCTGGTGGAGCTGGTGTCCCCGAAGGACCAGGAGGACCTGAGTGGTATACGCCTGTTGGGGGGAGATAAGGCATGGACTGGCTCGCTTGGAGTGGGAGTTGACTATACGGATTGGGAGGTAGGTAGGGGTTCATCGGTGGCTGTGCGGGAGGGGGACCCATACCAAGGACGTTGGATGCGGCGGCATACAGATGGTCATATTCGCCAGGCTGGGGTGGGCCAGGATGTGGGTGTCCATAGTGTGGTGGCAAGTTCGGTTGAGAACCTTGCCAGCCGGGTTGGAATTGTCTTTGGGGGTAGGATGGTTGCGAGTTTTGGAAAAAGGGAGCAGATACTTCGGAAGGAGGGTGTGCACCAGGTGACGTTGCATCATCATAGCCATACATGCTCACGGCGTCGGCGTCTGCGCCAGGCTGTGGGGGTTCTCTACCTTCAAGGTAACCGACATTGTTTCTACTCGGGGACAGCTCATCGGCACGGCCTTGATGGTACATAACACTGTTATCGTCGACTGAGTAGTGAAGATCTGGCTGTCTATGGGGGCGTAAAGGAAAGGTCATATTAGGGGCGAGAGGTAGGGTATTAGCGTGACGAAGGTGGGGATACCCTCTCTGTGAGGCGGGCATGGACATGGATGTTGCGGCACGAGGAATGGGATCGTAACTGAATGACATGGGACTAGCCCCGGGAGGAAGAGTGTCACTGATGCGCATAGCGTTCAAGCTATCGACGAGAACCGATGTACCACGGTGGACAGACGACGGGGGGGCAACGTGGTCGGGAGAGGTATCGTATCCCGGGGGTCCTCTGGAAGGCAAAGAAGGAACGGAGTTGTTGGAGAGGCGCATGAATGTGGCTTCTGGAGTAGAGACGAGTCAAGGACATGCCTATCGTGAGCTGGGGGGACATACGCGGGGGTGAATAGAACTCTGCGGGGCTGCCAGCATCATGCGCTGGGATACCAGGGGCCCAGTTTGGATGGAGGTCTCCATGAGCAGAGTGGAACTCTGCGCTTGATTCGCCCGCTGAGGAATGGCCTGACCTGTCTGCCCCGCCCTCATCATAGGCAAGACCCGACATGACGTTGGAGTGCGGACTCGACCTGCAAATTTTGGGTGAACTGAGAAGATATCAGCTTCACTGGGGAAAGGATGCGGAGAGAAAGGGCTGGAACAAGACGAGTTACAATGCTTCTTGGTCGAGGCAACCTCATCAAAGCTTCCGCAGGTTTCCCACATGCAACCCCCACCCGCTGATTGAAAGGTGATACAGCAGCACTACACGAAATAAAAACATTCAACGTCTATCCTGCCAACACCATCCCATCCGACGCCCTCGTCTCCTCATCGACGTGTGGGTCGACGTCCGTTTGACGCGATGGATCATCGTCTTCCAGTTTCATCTCCACGTCTCCCTTCTCCACCACGTCCTCGCCAGACCACACCCACTTCTCGAATATCCGCTCAATCCGTTGTCGTTCCACTCCTCCGTCGACCTTCCGAGCCCTGACAGTGATCTCTCGCCTTCGCTCCACCATGGCCTGTCGCCCTGCGTCCCCTTCCGGTGTCCCATCGTCCCACTTTGCCCATCGCTGTTGCCATCCCACCTCTTCCGGGTACACAGCCTGCACACTCGCCGTTTCCTCTTCTTTGGGCAGGTCCTCCACGACGTCCCATCCCTTGGGCTGGAAATTCCGAAACTGCACCCGTCCCGGTGTTGTTTCTGTGGCCTGCATCTCGAAAGGCGACCGTTTCCTCTTGACCCCCCCGTTCATGTTTGGATTCCCGTTCGTCAGTGCCTTTTTGAGCGGTTTTCCATGCTCCTCGTCATCGCTCGTTGTTCCCGCTGCTAGCCGGACACGCCATCTGAGTTCTCTCGCGAGTACTGGCGCGTCTTTAATTCTATCAGTGGGAACATGTTCTTTCGCGTCTCGTTTGGCTGCTTCACTTCCACGTTCCATGGTTCTCACTTCCGAGACGAGGTATGAGCACAGTGCTTCCAGAGATTCCAGAACTCGAGGCGAGAATTCTTCCCTGGCCTTGAGATCACGAAGATATTTGTCCGCCACATACCAACAAAGTCTGAGACGAAGACGTGTTAGCCATGTGGCGAATAAACAAGGAAATCGTGATACTTGGTAAAGTAAGGGAAACGGAATTTCTTTGGGACACGCGTAGCTTTCTCAATGTCGACCACCTTGAGTTCTGTCCACGAGTCAGCCTGCATGTCGTCAGGATGGCATCCTGGAGACGTACGTGTGCCAACATTGTACGAGTGCAAAAAGTTGCCCCCAAATACCAGCGAATCCATGGGGGTGTGCTGAAAAGTCTCGTCGTATCCAGCACAAAATGATAAATTGGACCGACTCACGACGGCATGTATCCAACCGGTGGGGATGATCATAGTGTTTCCCGCATGAAGAGTCACCTTGACAACCTCGTCCACCATGTCACCCAGCCATATACTCGATTGTATTTCGGTCCCGGACCAGCGCTCGTACGCAGCCAAGTTTGCGGGGGTAGGGCGAATGAAATAAAAGACCTTTGTGAGAAAAGTCATGAAATCGACACAAAGATTTTATATCAACGGGGATGCTTGCCTTGCATCCACTGAGGATGTGATAATACACCGACGAACCAGCAAAGTCGACATGCCAGTCCTACACACAATTCAGCACTCGTGGTTCTCCACCGAGACACCGGAACCCACCGTCCAAGCGGATGCGACACCCATCAAGCAATACAGTTGAACCTTGGGATACGCATGTCCCTTGCCTCGTCGTGTGCTTGGCCAGAATTTGTCCACCCAATCCAGTTCACGGACTAGACGTGGTGGTAGTACACGATCTGCGAGCAGTGTTCCCGAGATTTCAAGCGAGATGACATTCCGTACTTTGTCTCGGGCTGACGGCTCCTTGTTGAAGTACTCTGCCCATTTCCCAAGGGTCCATCCTGGAGAGTTTGACTGAGTGGCGACATCTGTGGACCGTGCAGTGGCATTCAGCATCCGTTGAATACGCAATCGCACCTATCACTTCTACGGGGGTCTCATGCCCCACGATGTCCGCCACGTCTGACACCGTCAGGCTAGCATCCGGCATCTTCATTCCGAGCCCCTCCGGGTTCTCGATAACGATAGGCTCTTTCATGGCATTGTGGTCGTTCTCCAACCACTCGATACCCACGTCCGACCCTTTCATCCGCGTAAATTCGTCATCTTTTATTGGTTTCGACTGGATGACACGTAACCATCTACTGGGGTCGGCCTCTACACCCGCGTTCAAGTTGACGTAGTCGGGCTGAGCACGTTTGCGTGCCGATTTACGGGCTGGTGGCTTGAATGTGATCGTCCGCGAAGGTTTCTCGAGGACGCACGGTTTGCAGTACCTATATAGCGATTGTATGCGTGGACACGCTCAGATTATAACGAACACGCCTGGGCAGTGAACTTGAGCAGACTTGCCATTTGTCGATTGTGTCGACGTCCGCACCATTCCCGGCACACACCCAGTGATACCAACTCTTACACGCATCACATCTTATCCAGCTGTCCTTGGAGACTGTGGACTGCAGATCAGCGGGAAGGTCATTACACGCTGGGCAGGTGTCCTCCTCCGATGCCATCAAGACAGGCTGCGCAGGTGTTTCCTGCGCTGTGTCTTGGGTTTCTGTTTCCTCTTGGGCTTGCTCTGGTGGCCCCAATTCCTGTTCGTGCACAGGCACCGGTGTGAGGGACGACCTCGCTGACAACGGAGAGAGCGGTTCGAGTTGCGGGCTCCGTTCGTGAGATTTTTGGGCACTTGAACGTGTTGTCGGTCTGCGTTTACTGCGGGCCATGTTCAA
>JBBPUK010000067.1:0-83642 GCA_038094635.1 Tylopilus cervinicoccineus | reverse complement strand
TGCATTTACAACATCATTCATCTCTCAGTTCAATGCTAACCCAGGTTGGGAATACTGGGAGGCTGTGAAGCGAATTTATTGTTACTTGATTGGTACGAAATCGCTTGCGCTGACTTTCAGGATGCAGATCTGAGGTCTTGTTGGATATGTTGATGCGGATGGTGCCACCCAGGAACATTAACGAGCGATCACTGGTTTCGCTTTCCTTGTCGACGGGGGAGCAATTCTCTGGGGTTCAAAGAAACAAGAGCTCGTTACTCTCTCCACAACGGAATCCGAATATGTCGCTGCAACACACACTGTGAAAGAAGCTCTTTGGCTTCAATGCCTTATCGGGGAAATGTTTCAGCTGCTCACACAACCAATGACACTTTACAGAGACAATCAATCCGCTATCACACTGACTCGTGATGGCAGCTACCACACACATACCAAACATATAGACATTCATTATCACTTTATCTGCTTCTCTGTTGAGGAAGGTTCTATTCATTTTCTCTACTGTTCTATGGATGACATGGTTGCCAATACTCTTACCAAAGCTCTTCCAAGCATTAAAGCTAAACATTTCACTCAGGAACTTGGACTTCACCCTTCCATTTGAGGGGGAGTGTTGTATTATTCTCGTATGGACCACAGTATAAATGGACTCAGTTAGATCTGTATTACATAATCACGTAGATAATCTTCATCTCAACACAACTCTACACCTCAGTCACTGACTCTATTCAGTACTGAGGTGAGATCTGTGTATCATTACTTCACACCTTGTACTCATACATTACAGTGTACTTCTACAGGTGTGGAATACACTAGTCACTGACTCTATTCAGTACTGAGTGTACTTCTACATAGAAGGCCAAGAGTCTATACTACATTTGATACACTCATTATATTTGATAAGGTTTAGTGGTTGTTGAGGATTATTGCATTTAGTGAAAAATATGCAAACATGCAGACAGTTTTTTGAGCCACTGTAATACTCTCATAGGTTATGGTGATGTTCATTCAACACCCTTGAATGTATTGTATGATGAACATCCTGAGGCACAGAGTTTCTGTCACCTAATTGGTGATACAATGAATCTAAGCAGGGATACCTGGCAGTCTGCACCATCAGAGGTCCTCTGCACTCTGTTGGAGTGTACCTATGCTTTGGCTTACATAAGCAACCCCTACATCGCACCTAGTTTACCTTTAGCCTTTTCTTTAGTGACTACTGAGTATTCTACAGGTTATGAGCCCTGCCTGTGCTCAACAGGATTCTCACTCACTCACCAAGACTTGAAACGGCGCGAGAAGAGAATGTTCAAACCCGTCGTCCTGAGAAAAGATGGCGAGAATTGGCTGGAATGGCGCGAGTGTATTCACGAAGTCGCTAAAGTGCAGTGTGCAACAGAATACCTTGCGGGAACCCCACCAAACCCATTCAGCGAAGCTCACAACGCACTCCTCAAACGGGCGATCAGCTGTTTAGTCCCGAAATCGATTTCTCGACACTTTCAACACTTGGACATGGCACGGGAATACATGGACTCCCTAACTGCACGATTTGACAAGCCCCGCCAGCAAGCTGTACCCAACCACCAGTCAGGATGGTCAGCGGTCAAAGAAATCACCTATGGGACACTCGAACAGGTTAATACGACACAACGCCGACAAGTCAAGATGAAAGGGCAAACGTACCAGAGGGCTAGCGAAGCCTGCGTAAGTCTTGTATCCCAAGCAAGCGGCACGGATAGCGAAGGCGTGGCTATGGAAGTCCACCACGCAGCCACGGACAAGCCCAAGACAGTGAGTCAGATGGTCAACGAGACCACTGATGCCGCGAACTCGAATGCGGAACGTGCTGAGCCACAGGAGCCAGCGGACAGGTCGCACAAACCGGTCACGACCCCACCAGTCGAGACGACCACCACGCATGCCAGTCGGACGCCAAGCAAAATGGAATCGCATGGAGAGGGCCGAGGAGAGGCAGCGGGCGGCGTAAAGGACACTGGAGAGAGTCAACGACAATGAAGAAAGTCGAGCACACAAGCGCATCGACAAATCTGAAACGGCGAGCCAGAAGGTCAATGAGAAGACCGGTGACGCCATGAACCTGAGCGTAGAGCGCGCTGAGCCGATAACACCAGCGGACAGCTCACCAGACCCACCGGACACGCCACTTGAAGACCGAGATGGGCACCGAGCTGGGAAAGAGGTCGATACCGCTGAAACAGCACCAGGAGGGGACATGGGCGATGATGACGAAACGCGTCGACCCGGGAAGCCCATGGAGCCACCAGACACACCCCAGAGCAGGCTGGTCGAGGGGGAGTGTGTAGGTCAGACGAGCGGCAGCAGCATTGAGCTGACCGTACACGAGCTGGACTGGCCGACGAAGACCAGTGCGAGCGCACAGAGTGCATCGCATAACTACCCAGACAGAGATGCTGAGATGACGGATCCAGCGAGACCGTCGAGGGACCCTGCAGACGCACCTACAGAGCCACCTGACGAGCCCAAGAGAGCGCGAAAGCGAGAGGGCGAAGGGGAGGCCGAGGCTATTGAGTCAAGTCAGTCAAGCGAGGGTGCGGGTGAGCATGGTAACAAAGAATGTCGACCGGGGAAGCTTGCTAGACCACCGGATAGCGCAGAGGACAGCGCACGGGCGCCAGACGCAACCACCGAACCCATGGACTATGCAGAGGAAGTCGCACAGGTGTTGGATGATGTACAAGTTGATCCAGGCGGCCACACTGAATCCGAATCGAACAGACGCATTGTGCACAAAAGTGCAGATGCGGACGTCAACAGGTAGGTCGTCAGGACGCGCAGAGATGCGCAGGACGAGGTCGAGAGGTCGACGGCATACTGAAACGCGTCGATTGAGGGGGAGAGACAAGGCGCATTGGCGCATATCCGATCCACGACGGCTGATGAAGAATATGATCAGCACGGCAAAACAGTCGACGGCGGCTCACTGGGCAGACCTCCAGACCCATCTACACCATCCGCGACAGAGAACGAGCCCCCGAGCGTCGAGCTCGAGGGGGAGCGGCAGATATCGACGAGCTTCGACGAGGCAGGTACCCGAGCTGCAACAAGCATTCTGTGACCATCTATCCATGACGAGGACGGCAGGGGAGTGCCGAAGACGCTGGTAAACGTGTCAGAATGCTCCACAGGACGAGCACAGCAGGTTGAGAGGAAGAACTCACTTGCAGGGGCACCAGTCGAGACGGACGACCCAAAACGCGACACAGACGCATTGGGAGTACCTAACTGCCACAAGGATGGTATATGCGTGCAGAAGAAGCCTAGGAACGTGTTAGAACGGCCGCGCCAACGATTGGAGCAAAGGAAGGTGGAGAACTCACCACATGGACTCCCAGACGAGCCAGACGAGCCGGACGGTGAAGCTGTCGCACCAGGTGACACCCACAGTGCCAGGGAACACCCCAGAGGCGACAGGGAGCAGCGCTTCATCGAAACGAAGGCGCAAGCCCCAAATAGAGTGCCAGGGGGTCAGTTGGGTGGACAGGAGGCGTTGAGAGCCTTGGAAGGTGATCCGGACCGCCGGAGCGTTGTGGACAGCGGCGAATACGATGGGGAACGTTTCGGGAGCGCCGATAGTGAGCGCGTCATTGAAACAAACGCGTATCGTCGAGATCCAGGGCGAGGAGACCAGTTGGGCGAGCAGGTCGAGTTGAGGGCCGCCGAGTGCAATTGGAGCGGCGCAAGCGATGTCGATGGCGTCGGATATAATGGGAAAGGATTCCAGAAGGCTAGCGCGACGAGCAGCGCATGCCACGACTCAAAGCGAGTCAAGAGGCGACTGCTAGCTGGAGATCAGGCGAGTCAGTACGGACGGCGCCATTACGCGACGGCGCACGTACCCAGACCATCCACACCACCTCCTTATTATCCCAGATCGCCTGCCGAATGTGTGGACCCACCGCGTCGCCGAGGACGACCAAAACCGCGACCTAGAAGAGTCAGCCATACCAGGTGGACCTACCAAGTCACACTACTGCATCGAAACCGTATCGGACGAGTAAGATGCATTGAACATACTTTATATTGACCATAGATAGTGCTAGAGCGAACCCGAGGCACGATACGCGACGACGACGACGACACTAGAGTCGATCGATGGTGAGCGCATGGACTGAAGGTGCAACCGCTGCGACCGTGAGTCGCGACTTCCATATATGGACACTGCGCGGATTACTCTGCGCATAGTGATGCGACATGGACATATTCAGACTACCTACTAAAGGTACACATTCATTTATTCCTTTGTTTTTGGCAAACATGCCAGCTCTTACTTATCCCTTCTATGTTTGAGGGGGAGTGTTGGAGTTTATTCTGATTACCTCCGCTTTGGCTTACATAAGCAACCCCTACATCGCACCTAGTGTACCTTTAGTCTTTTCTTTAGTGACTACTGAGCATTCTACACTCTCAGCAAGCATGGGGATGAATGGTCGATACTGCCATGTGTCGATCAAACGTTCTCAGTGACATGTATCGTGTATGCCCTGTTCCAGGACAGTCCCTACGAATAGATGGAATTCTCCCTAGTCGGTTGTGATGAAAAAAGAGTCAATCACAGACGTTTTGAGAGTTCATGACCCAACAAAGCACCCTACATGTTATATTTTCGGGTTTAACCGTCTTCGTCCTATCCTGCCGGATCACCAAAGCAAACCCATCCGGACTGGCAACGCATCTCCTGTTTACACGACATTTCAGAAATCGATGCCGGACTCGGGAAGAGCGAGTTGTTGTTTCACTTCCTGCATCCAACCCGCATTCCTCGTGGGGGTCAAAGCACAGCAAACTTGAGAATCGCAATGCCCAATACGCACGAATCCCTGATCTCCGCAGCTCACACAGGTGATGTGGGCCAGTATGGCCATTCTCGCTGTTGTCCTCTAGATCCACATCGGTATCACGGGATCAGCCGAGGAGGCCTCTCGATCTAGAATGCATGACTGGGAATAACACCATCCTCTGCTATCCTGTCCGCACCGCTCAGACCCTCACCAAGTGCTGACATGGACCTTCGCATAGCTGGCCTGTGAACCGGGTTCACAAGCGCATTGCTACTCCTATCCGTCGTATGGGCGCTTTCAAGTTCGGAGCATATCAACTGGCGACTCAGCTCAGATAGTCACAGGGTCTCCATCGTACGCCCAATGTACGTGACCAACAGTTCTACGGCACCCACGTTCATAACGCGCGCGCCGCATAAGAACCATAGCCGCCCATATACCCCAGGGTCTAGTTCCTGTGAGGCATGCGCGTGTGGCGGACGGTCATCCAATAAATATTCCTAGTGGACCCGTTGCCCAGGCACCTTTTTAACCCTGCTCACTGTCGCAGAAGCGATCATCAGCTCTATCCGCTGTCATGTCCACCTTGGAGGATAGGACTCCTCTTTTAGAGAAGTCCCATGCGGCTCAATTCCTACACTCCACTTTCTCCCCCGCATGGATTACTATCATGGCCATGGTCGCGCAGACGATTCTGTGTGGTCTTACATGGGGCTTTGCCGGTGTCATGGCCATTAATAATACTATCGCGCTCCCAGATAACCTCGCTAACTGGGTTCAGAGAAACCCCAGTGACACCAACATGTTCATAACTGTGACGTCTACAGTACTGGGGATGACTCTCTCGTCGTAAGTGCCTCTTCACTTGCATACAGCCTGGGTTACGCTCATGACACACGCAGCCTCTTGGGTATCACCGTCAAACACGCGCTAACGTTTCGTCTGCCTCGTGGGGTTCACTTGTCAATCGTGGCAGCATGGATTCAGTTCTCTAGAAACGCTCTCTTCTTCCGACCTCACCGTCACCCGGGTTGGACACTCCTATCTGGGCTATGGGTCGGCATAATTGGGTTGTTGACAGCAGCGTATGTGAAACCCCCAGCGTCATGACGTCTGTGTAGTCTTGACGCTGGACTTACAGATGGTCAAATCTGTTGACACCCGTGCCCATCGTCCAAGAGTTCCAAGTGGCTGGAGAGGAGTTAAACTTCCTCAGTTCGGCCCTATCGGACTATGTACTCAATAATTTCGAAATGCCGTTTGTTAGTCCAACAACCCGGAATTACTCTCTAACTCCAGATGACCTTGGATTCCGTGAGCTGAATAGTTATATGTGACAATTCTGAACCACTGACCGCCGAGCCTAGTGGGAAGCAACACAGATTACCTCTCTCAGGCAGGTAGATCAGCCGCAATGGTTTCCCTTAATCCTGGATACCCCGCTTTCATAACCCAATATTATTCATCATCAGGCAAGTACAAGTTCGAATTCTTTAAAGCGCCAATGTCAATCGTAACCAGGAGGGACGAATCCCACGACGCCCCAGTATCAGGTATCCCCTCTATCTACTCCCCCACAGAACTATCAAGGACTCTCGACGTCATATACTCTCATGCAACAGGGATATACGGCGAATGTATCATGTAAGACGACATCTTCTCCGACTATCACTTTGAACGACCCCTCTCCGGCGGAGCAAACGTTCGAGACGCCCTCTGGGCCTTTCAATTACACCCTTCAAACCTGGTCCTGGAGTACAAACTGCTCTGGGAACGGAGAGTACTGTCTGTATTCGCAGTGCTCTACTTCATAATTAGATCTGAGATATTGATATTTTTTACAGATACAGGTGAGGTAAATCTGTTGACAGGTAATGGTGGTTCCAATCGGGGTTCCATTGGGAACGGACTTTTCGCAACCTCTGTGTGCTTTTATCAAGATTTTTCCGGCCCGTCGAACCAGTCTTTCCGTAAGTCATCTCACCATTGAGAGCATGCTCCGTCTAATGGCTCTATTCTGCAACAGTGGTTGTCATGCAATCACCGAGTAATTCCGGCTACAACTCCTCCTACTCTGTAGCCGACCCCGGTCTGCCGACTGTCTGTGAAGTCACTCCAATGGTCAGTACAGTACAAGTACAGTACAATAACAGCGGCACCACCGTAAACGTCAGCAGCGTCCTAGATCGAACCCTACTTCCGAATGACTCCTGGCCTTTGGCCTCTACCCAAGGATTCGTGATTTGGGCTGCATACTTTTTCGCTCAAGGACCATATTCTAATACATTCGCCGATGACCCTCCCAACGTGGTACAAATGATGACTTATCTACCCCAAGGCAGCGACGTTTTACCAGCCTTGGTGAGTAGACGCGTGAATCATGTTTGGTATGTCCATTCAAGGATCGAGCAGGAGCAATACCTGAGGGGGATTTTCGAGTATTGGGCCTCGGTAATATTTTCGCTCTATACTCTAGTCAAGGCTGACGACATTCATCAAGGCCATACGAGCTAGCCTCACCCCGTTAATTTCACCCAACGGGGAGCCTCTTCCCGGAAACATGACCATCCCGATCAGCGGCACCATGAACGTGCAGACTGTTGGTTGGAAGTCTTATCCACAGACGCACGGTATATCCCTTGCGGTCATCACGCTCGTTACCATGGCAACGATAGCATCCGGCATTTACGCGCTAAGGGAAGGCCACCACCAGAACACAGCTCATGGCACGCTGAAGAAGAGAAGTAGTCCTCCCAGGTTCGATCCAACGAGCCTTATGGACGTTCTGGTGGCATCGTCCATGGGAAGCCTCGCAAACGCACTGTCGGAGTGCGATGTCGGACAAACGCAGGTTGAACAAACACATTATTACGTCCAACAAAGGCGCGAGAAATTGACGGTTAAGCTTGTGACGAACGGGGGACAGCCCATATTGAACGCCAGTGCTGATGTTCCCCACGATCCAGGCCAGGCCGAGTTGGCTTCTGGAATGTAGGGCAACCACAGACGTATGCCGCCACTCATTCCATCCCCCATTTTCTATTGCTTGTTCGACTTCTCACTATATGATATCCCCACTCTCATCCGTGCCCCTCGTATGCATGGCGCTCCGTCTTCTACTTCAGACATCACGGACCCTTTTACTGGCATTCAATAACTCACGTGTTTTGTAACTCCGACTCAGGCTAAATTTTGTACTGCAGATGAACGGGGAAATAAGTGGCCTCGGTATTTACCGTGCACGAAGGCGATTATCGATAATCGACGGCAGACCGCATGTAGATGTACGAAGATCGTGGCGAATAAAAGCATACCCGAGCGCACTTTTTTCGAGCTCTAATGGTCTTAAAATTGGTCTGTGAGATCATCCCTCTCGAAATCCCAACATCTTATCCCATCTTTATTCTTTTGGGCAAGCGATATTATTAAGTATCAACTGACACGTCTAGTCCTACTTGATATGCTAAGGCGGAGGCTACCTAAGGAGAACTCCGGTCCGAGGAAAAATGCACTTACGCACGCCCCCGTTTCGGGATGTTGTTAGGCTACAAGCGTATAGAGCGTATGTAGACTACGTAAGCGACCTTATATAAGTCGCTGAGTTGAAAATATTCGATGCGATGAGATATGAGAGTGAGTACGCAGAATTGAATTGGCTAGCAGACTGGCGAGCGATCTGAGAATAGGAGGAGCCTACTTTTATTCTCAGCTACTTAGTTTACATACGAGCAGTAGCTATTTGTTTTTCTGAGTAAGTCGAGACTCTCGGCTGTTCGGCTTGCTATCACGTGCTTTATCTTATCTCTCAACGAGGCATGTTTTACCAACGGTGGCAGGGTCTGACCGTCCATTTTGGGGGCTTGGTTGGTCAATAGCACCACATCCTAGGATTGTGGGAGGCATCCACGGTCCAAGGTGTGTTGACAAGAGTCGCTGGGCTGTTGCATCCCAGACTTGTTGGCGCTCCGGGCTTGGACAATCCGCGAGTATGTGTTCGAGGGATTCTATTGGGTGGTTGCAGAGTCTGGCATTTAGCCTGGTGTTCATGGTTGGGTATTACAGACCAGAGGTCACCGATCTCAAGTGCTCCACACATTCATCTTAACCCGTTTTTAGCACTCCCTGACACCAAGGAGCCACAAACCGTGACGAGCGGGGGGATGTGGTCCAGAGGGAACACTCTAGTAGTTCTTCTGGACCACGTCCGCTGCTCGTCAGGTGTCTATCCCGAACTTTGGTTCCCATTTTTTTTTCGTTCCTCTTCTCCTGCTGATTATGGCCATTGCTTGCAGGATGTCTTCCCGCACTACCATCGTATACGCACGCACCTCAGGCTTGACGACAACGATACACTACACGCGAAATACATCAACGCGCCTGCAATACCCCGCTGAGGGTGATCCAGCATAAAAAGGAAAAGATGGATACTGGCTAGCAATCCCTCCGCTGGAGGAATAGTAGTTCATGTGTTTGTTAATATGTTTATACAGCTCTTCTGCCAGTCCGCCACGCTGCTACTGATACGCGCTGCAGTGATGCACAGTCTGCATCCCGAGCTGTATGTCGCCCTTTTCTTCTATTCTGAGCGGCCTTACTCCGTGCGCCGTGTCGCCCACCATTCCGGGAAGAAGCAAGAATTCTTACATGAGGAATTTACGGATGTGGATCACGAGGTGTGTCACGATGTAGATAGAGTATCTCGGCGTTCTTGGAGAGGGTACATTCGGTATTCATGTGGGCGGGCTGAGTAACTGCGGAAGCTTGATTTCTACCCTCCAACAACAGTGATTCGACATACGTTCTGCACTAACCGAACATCAGCACCTGTGGCAGCACATTGACATACCATTTCCTTCGACGTTGCCACCCATCACAAAATCAACGGACACTACTCGTATTTCTTGCGTAGCCACAAGGTAGTCAACAAAAAAATGACAGGTTCAGACTACGACAGCAAAACAGTCAGGAAACAGATTTGTGAATAGTCATTAATCGAGTTCGTCAAGGAATCCCGTCGCCACACCTCCCATATTATGTATCCCTTCAGGTCGGACCGATCTTCCAGTTGCCATGGTATTCCTGCCGGGTTCGCAAGGTCTTAGAGTTAGAGTTGGTGGTGTAGGAAATCGGCTGAAGCGTAATCTACATTTACAATGGGAATTAATCACGAGTCCATCAACTTAACGACAAATCTTACTGGGGTTCCGTCCTCACCACTGGAAAGGGACCATACCAGTCCAGAGGGAATATCCGAGCCCGACGCCGCCGGGGCAAGGATCCTTGGAGGTGGTGAATTCCGTGGGCCGAGCAGTATGGGAAGTGCTTACATGTATTCACCAGAATTGCACGTCGGCACGACAGTCCAGGTAAGCGGGTTGGGACTACCAAATAGTTCCGTCCCCTGTTGCAGTCAGCATTAGGTCCATCAGAGAGAATTCAATGAGCCTGAACGCTTACAATAGTGATTTCATCTGTGACGCCAGCATATGCCCCTTTGGCAGTCGGGGCTGCATTGATGAATGTGAACTGGTTGCCGAGAGTTCCGACATTGGTCAAGTTCCACTAGAACAATAAACGAGTCAAGTGAAGATCATTGACTCCACAACGCATAAACGTACCACCATGTTGTTCGATGCGGTGTTATTGTGGTAACCCACGATGGGAGCGTTCGGCAGGCCATGGTAAAGATCAGCATCCTGGCCAGGGAATTGAGTGCTAAAAATCTTGTATAGGCCGTCAGGGAAGAGAGACATGATGCTAGACGACCACTGGCGCGAACTGGGGCTGTGGTTTAGAGTCCGCTGCGAGACGTGGCATTTATACCTTGCGAGGGGGGTGTTAGCACGGTAAACAGGCGGATTAACGGCATGGACGCCAGGCGTTAAGGTTAGCGCTCTGCGGCAAGGAGGTGGATCTAAGAAGTCGAAGCAACGAAACGAACATGTGCAGGACAAGTGAATGAAAGCACGGAGCTGTTGCGGCAGTGTAATATTTTGGCGTTATGAGTTCTTCGAATAGATCAAAACTTGAAAGGACAATTGACGCACGTATCCACATGCCTCATTATGCGCTCATGAACCCAGTGGTATTCCTAGTGTCCCAGGTTGTTTCGGTTCACCACTTGCCCTACATCCCTCAGGCCTCAGGCTGGACCTTTGAGACGACCAACCATTACACGAGTGGAGCCAACGCAGCTCCCGGAATGCAGGCGCTATTTGGGCGATACGACATTTTGAAATGTGCCAGTTATGTACAGATGTGAGTCGCTCGCAACGTGGCCGTGATGTTCCATTCCTGATCGACAAGCAAGTTGAGCCAGTGCCATTGCCACCCTTGGCGGCCGAGTCGAGTGCCTGGTCTTGAGCCATCGGTGAGCAAGAACAAAGAAAAACAAATGTATAGATTCAAGTTTGAATGAGGTACACACAAGGCCCAAGTGAGGCCAGATGAATTCGAGGGATGGAATGGGGTACTGGCGAGGTTTGAAAGTGAGACTGGACGAGTTGGAGAGGATTGCACATGAGGTACTGAGGGGGTTCGATCAGTGCCCAGACGAGGCATGTTTTGTTTGGGTCATGCGAGGCCCGCAAGAGGTGCAAATGCGAGGTGCTGACGAAGCTTGATCAGTGCTCAGTTGAGGCCTGATTTATTTTGGCTATGCGAGGCCCTCAAGATGCATAGTCCAAGAGAGCTATGACCGTCTACGAGGCTGTAGGACTGTCAGAGTCTGAGAAAAGTGCCGAGTCCATGGTCACACGGATGCCCGCGCTGACCGAGACTTGATGGCGGTAGCATCGTGGTTGGGCCCGGGTCTCACTCAGGATGGCGGCAACTCGAAAGCCCCAAATCGCGAGAGGCAACCTTGTAACACACAGCAGAGCAAAAAAGTCTTGTTGCGGGTACGCAATACAACCAATTCACTGTGACTCGTCCGAATCACAATCAAACCGCTCCAAAAACACCGTCATGTGGCCCAAATCCAAAGGCTTACTCGGCGTCGACAGTTAAATGAATACACTAACCGGTATGTCAGACCAATCATTCCTGCGACGACTTCTGACTGGCAGATATGTTGACACCCACGACTCAGTATATGACATTCTTGGGGTCTCGGCTGGCCACAGGTGCACTGACAATGCCCAGTTTGACTTTGGGCGTACCGCAGACCCCAAAGAATGTATCAATTCCGGGCTCGATCATGGCTTCGAGCCCTCAACGAATCTTGAGAGGTTCTTCTGTGTTCCTCACTTCGAACGGTGATTATGGCCCGAGCCGTCTTGCTGGAATGATCCACTTGCGGCTTCTCTCCAGCAGTCCCTTTGATGCCCCTTGCGGTGCCCGCACATTACCCACCTCCGACGGTGCACGTTCTCCATCTCGGCTTCTAACGGACCATGTATGTAGTTGCAAGGGCTACGGTGATCATGGGCCGTAAACCTATCCGATGCCCTGACAGCACTACGCGGACGGACAGCAATGGCCATGACCATGGTCATGCCTCTCCGACTCTTTGCCCAGGTATAAAACGTGGGGCAAAGTGAAGCGTTTGGCATTGCAGGTCTCGTTCGCACCACTTTAAACTCACATCTTCCTTTAAATCCTGATCGCCCATCATGTTCGAGTCCTTGTTCGCTCTCTTCCTTTTCGCCACTGCCGTCTTTGCGCAGAACGCCGTTGTCGGCCTCCCTACCTATAATCAAACCGTGGACACAGGGAATGACCTTATCGTTCAAGTGCAACGCCCGGTATGTACCACTGCCTTCTATTCACTGCCCCTCCTCCCTGCATGCTTGCTGATCATGCTTTGATTTCATTTCCATGTCACCTTCCAGAACACCCTGACGGGCTCTGAAGAAGTGGCTGTCGTCATCGGGTTGCAGTCTTGCCCAGACCGCCCTTGCACGCCCCCTTCAGAATTCTTGGGCACTATCCTGTACAACGGGCCGTTTGACCCCCAGTATCACGAGACGTACCTGCCCCCATACCAAAACTTCACGGTGCAGGTCCCTAGCTCGTTTTCGGGTACCGCACTGATCGGTGTAGCGCACGTCGCGCTCGTTGGAGTGAGTCCGAAAGCAATGCCTGCGACAGTCGTTGTGACAGGATGCTGACGTTGATTCGCGTTCACGCGTGTTTGCAGGCTGGACTCTATCCGTTCTTGGAGACGCTAAATCAGACGATCACCGTCGTCTGAGGTATACGTTTGGCCACCATTTCGTGTTACACATAACCGGACGCTACGTACTGAAGCATTTTCCGAGACTCTTTCCTTCCTCCGTACAAACCTAGGTGTGGACGGTTACATATAATTTGTAGATCGGTCGATAGTTTATTACATCATGACGTATCTCTTACTAGGTGATGCGCAAGGAGTTGTAATCAAGCAGTGTATCGCACTGGACGATTGCATTGAGGTATGTAATGACTGAACGTACGCTGAAGGAGCAGTGGAACAAGGCGACAATGGAGGTGAGCATGGGTACACGCCATCGCCTCCACAGCAGCATACGCCACGTGAAAAACGCCAGGCAGCTGATGTGAGTGCCTTGTCAATGTGATGACGCAGTAACTCAGGTGGTGTACACAGCACTGCGCTGATACGGTAAGCGAATTGAGGTACCATTGTTGAGCGAAAAAGGCATCTTGGATGTTGCATACTAGGGCTGAGGGTCGTACTCAGTCAAATACGATGTATTCAATGATGGAGGACGTGACGTCCCTGGCCATACTCACAGACCGGTAGGTGTGCGTCTGGCTCGGAACTGCCCTCCAAGGCAAGTGTGACGGGAAGGCCGTGTTGTACCACACCAAGGAGGCTGTTGATGTATGAAATTCAGATTCGGAGGAGCGCGCGATAGAGCTGCCGTGCTCTACGAAAAAGAAATGGCAGCGCGGTGAAGGACGCTCAGCAAGGTGATACTTGGCTTGAGTGGTGATCTGAGCGGCCTTCAGTCCCAGCTGACTACAGAAAGAAACCTAGTCAGCAACATTACAATAAAAACTTACCCTGGCCGATAGCCGGGAGGGCGTCTGCGGAATCATGACACACACACGGCCTTCACGGGAGCAGCGAGAGCCAAATTCATGGAGATAGTGGGGCACCCGGTTCGGCACGCGAATATGGCGGCGAAGGAGCGGAGAATGCTCGGAGTTGTGAGTAAGCTTGTGCCTGTGGGCAGGTACACGCAACTTAAGAGACGCTTCCAAAGGGCGGTATTGAGCGGCAGGTGATCTTTACTCCTCGGAGTCGAAAGATAACAGGTGGGCGAGGCAGGAACCGACGTGTGCACGGTGGACCGCAAGTGAATCGAGCGTTCTAATCTGGCTCTAACTGGCAACTCGTGTATGGCAGGTTTCAAAATTAGTACCACCATGATGTTACCCAAGTTGTCCTCCTTCACGTCCAGGTCATCCTGCTCTCAAGTCGGGCGCTATCCAGCGTTGACGGCCCCACTGACTACCAGACATGCAGGCATGCTCGTCCCTTCACTGAAATCAAGTCTCAAAAAAACAAAGTCCATATGAAACTGCTATACATCTGTTCACCCTGTCCCATCACGCAGTTCGATCCCCGAGAAGCTTTCCTAAGCCTCGTCTTCAAACCAGTCCATTCAGACTGGTATCGCGTTTACCGTGCACCCAACGCTCCGTGACCAATCCACAGAAGAGTCTCGTCATTGCCACACGAAAGCGCCGGTGAATTTGGACTGGAGGAGCAAGAAAAAGGTATTTGGGAACGTTCCTCACAAGCTTAAGATCCGATGTGCTAGGGTCGCCGATCGTGGCGGCGATGCTAGTGGATTTGCACGGGTACCGTCATCGCCGGGTTTGTCAACGACGCAGTTAAGGACAGTGGTTCGCCGGCTACAGACGGTGGTACAACGGACAGCGACCTTGGGACGGCGGCCGTGGCAAAATCGAGAGCCAGAGTCACTCAGCAATGGGGTGGAGGTGTCTTCGCGGCCTCGAGGCCTTGGGGTCTGAAAGCAAGGGAGAAGGTAAAACGGGATGTGGGGAGGAACGAATCTCGATATATCGGGAGGCTCATCGGGAGGTTTGCAAGGATGGATGCCGGAAAACGAGTGCCGCATATGCTGCATCATGAAGTGAGCCTTGACGGCGGATTGTCATGTGTGACCTCTGAACTTCCAAATCGTACATTTGGCAAGTGTGTCGATGCCGAGCACCAAGCGAGCCCTACAGTCTAGAAGCACAAGGATCATGAATGTGAGAGAGGGTGATGGATTCCATGCTTCTCAACGCTGCGAGGTGATAAGTAGGCGGCTAATGAGTCTCTCCTGTTTACCTCATCTTACCTGATATTATACGCAAGAAAAACACAAGGCCCTGCCTGCTGCCAGTCTAGGCTCACCGACCGTGCTTTTTTGGGCCACAATTCAGTCCGCCGTGGGATTTAGAACTTGGGAGATTAAGCGAGCAGGTCACCGTCCAGGGTCCCCACTGACACCACACGCACATATGCGCCACACAGCAAGATAGCGCCCATATACCAGTCGGAGTGGTCCGTCCTGCAGTTCTAGCGAGGCGCGCGTGTCTAGGCCCAATCGAAGTGCCTATTTAACCCTTGATTGTTCACTCTCTAACGGCGACCGTCAGTCCATCTGCCGTCATGTCCAACTCGGATCCCCAGGACCGCAAGGAGGAGTACAGCGCACCTCAACTCCTACGCCCCACTTTCTCCTCATGGATCGTTGTCGTGGCCATGGCCATGCAGGGGGTCCTCTGTGGTCTCACGTGGGCCTTCGTGGGACTCATGGTTATCAAGATTCTCCCTCTGCCAGATGGCGCGGCCAGCTGGACTCAGCGAAAGCCGAGTGACGCCAACATGTTGATAACCGTGACGTCTACGGTGTTGGGAATGATTGGATCGTCGTCAGTCCCTTTCAGCTGCATATTGCATGGATCGAACTCACGATTCAGACAGCCTTTTGGGTATTACTCTTCAACATGCGCTGACGTTTCGTCTTTCTCGTGGAGTTTACTTGTCAAACTTGACAGCATGGGTTCAACTCACCAAACATGCTCTCTTTCTCCAACCTCGCCGTTATTTGTGGTTCACGGTCCTCTCTCTATGCTGGGTCGTCGTGATTGGTTTTCTGACAACAGCGTACGTAATCAGTCAGGAGCACAGCATCATGTTGACCCTGGACGCAGATGGTCCAACTTGTTGACGCCTGTGCTCCTTGTCCAACAGTACCCAGGGACCGGACAGGACCTTGACTACCTCAACCCTATCCTGGCCAACTATGTTTTCAACAATTTGCCATTCCCATACGTCAGTCCAACAACCCGGAATTTCTCTCTGACGCCCGAGAGCCTTGCATTCTGTGGGCTGGATAGTTTTTGTATACTAAACGTAAACCTCTGACTCTCCGGCAGTGGCCAGCGACACAGGATACCTTACTCAGGCAGGAATATCAGCCGCATTGGTTTCCCTTAGTCCTGGATACCCCGCTTTCATAGCCCAATATAATTCATCATCAGGCAAGTACGCGTTCAAGTGGTTCAGAGTGTCAAAGAGAGGTGACATTGGTAATTAGGGGGGGTGAATCCCGCCTCGTCGCCTTCATTTGAACTCTCCGGTTTGCCGACTCTGCAAGGGAACTACCAAGGAATTTCGACCTCATATACACTCGTACAGCAAGGATATACAGCAAATGTATCATGTACGGGGGCGTCCTCGCCCAGTATCAGTCTGAACAACTCCGCCTCGGTGGAGCGCACATTCCAGTCTCCCTTGAGCGCCTTTAACTACTCCCTCGGAACATGGTCCTGGAGCACGAACTGTTCTGGAAATGCGGAATATTGTCAGTGCCCACAACGCTCCGGCTGGTCATTTGATCTGATGTTTTCTTCAGACACGGGAGAGGTGGACATCATGACAAGTGGTAGCCCTGCCTCTCAAAGTCTCATTGGGAATGGGCTATATGCAACCTCGATATGCTTTTATCAAAATTTTTCTGGCCCGTCGAACGAGTCTTTCCGTGAGTCCTCCTATCGCTAATCGCCTACGGGGTCTGAACACTCCATGGTATAATAGTGGTCGTTATGCAATCGCCGAGTAACTCGGGTTATAACACCACCTATTTTGCGGCCAATCCCAGTCAGCCGATTGTCTGTCAATTCACCCCAATGGTCACTACTGTGGAGCTACAGTTCAACCAAAGTGGTCTCGCAAACGTCAATGTCCTGAACCAAACTCTACTTCCGTACGATTCTTGGCCATTGGCCTCGATTCAGGCCTTCATAATTTGGGGACAATATTTTCTCGCTCAAGGACCGTATACTAATTCGTTTGCTGATGCCCTTCTCGATACGATCCAAATCGCGGGTTACAACGGCAATGTCATTCCCGTCTTGGTGAGTAAGTATATAGCTGTTGTTTGACATTTCCGTTTGATGGTGAAAATAGGAACAATACCTGAGAGGAGTCTTCGAGTATTATGGCTCTGTAATACTTTTGTCTTGTCTTCTAATCAAGGCTGACAACAGTCAACAGGTCATACGTGCTGTCGTTACCCTCGGTTTGTCACCCACCGGGAAGGATCTTCCCGATAATATGACCATCCCAATCAGTGGCACCATGAACGTGGAGACCGTCGGTTGGAAATTCCATCCACGAACGCATTGTATTGCCCTTGTGATCATCACGCTTGTCACCATAGCTACGGCAATCTCTGGCTTTGTTGCGCTCTGGGAAGCCAACTACCTCAAGACGCTTCAGGACACGTTCCACAGCGGCAGCACTCGCGCGTTTGATCCGACGAACATGACGGACATTCTGGTGGCGACATCGATGGGAAGTCTTGGGAAAGCGCTGTCGCGACAGCGGACTGAAGAGGAACGCGAGAAATTGCTGGTTGAACTCGGCGTGACGCCCGAGGGCCAGTTCGTGCTGAACGCGCGGGGTCATAATAATGACGCGGAGGGGGAAGGCTCCGTTTGAATTTTCGGGTCGGTTACATGTCGCATGTACCGCTGATGATCCCCGCGAGCTCAAGTTTGGTTTTAGAGCGTTGCAGTTCAAACGTTCATCCACCGTTTATTTGTCACTCGTTTAATCTCCCTTCCCATCGTACCATAACTCCGTCCATTTCATATGTCGCTTCTTATATTCCTATTGTTCTCTCTGCGTATAAGGTCGGTCTTTGTTGAAAGTAAGCGCCGCATCTGCCCTCCGACCAAGGTCAGTATCACTAGTGATTACAAGACGCTTATGTCTACGTAGTCCCGGCATACCAGACGTGCACGCGCGCGAATGGTACATACTGTACTCTCATTTTTGTTAATCAATCATTCCTACGATGATTAACCATGTGGGTTGTAGGCGTTGTCCTTGCACGAGTAGATGAATTCTAACCAGCTCGCACTGCACGCACATGAGCGCATCACAGGACTCGTAGAGCGTGACTTCCGGGACAGGGACCAACGATTGCCAATGGAACAGGTTACAATCAATTATGACCCTGCATAGCGGCCACCGCATCGGGGGACGCTATTCGCTGATCGGACACAGTGCAAGCGAGCAACATGCATGGGAAAGTGCTGTGTGGAAGATTGCTGTGCGTACTCAGGCCGATCAATAATCGAGCATACTCGGTGACCCACCTCATTCCTGGCGCTGAAATGCACGGCGGCTGTACTGTAAGTAGCGCTGCACTGCTGGTGGGCGAAAGTGAGCTGAATGAGGAAATCATATCAGCTCCGAATGTGGTATGCGTCAGCGCTAGCTCTTGCACGTTGCCCTCCCGCTTCGTGGGCGACTTGAAGTCGAATGAATTGACTACCATTCGATGAAGCGAGAACTTCTCAGACGCACAGTTGGCCGGACATCTGCTCCTAGGCCTCGAAATGGTATCGAATGGACGAGGTACGATCTTTGCAGCCGGGAGGTCTTTAACAGCGCAGAGCCCATGACCCACGGCCGCAGCAAAAGAAATGAAACGAGCGCTCACGGCGGCTGCCCGTTGGCTCAGTCAACCGAGTCTCAGGGGTCAAGGAGCTCCATTTCAGTCGGACTTTCCAGGGAATCGCTATCTTCCGGTCTTCCGTGCTTCATGGCAACCAGTTGGAGGCTATCATCGTCTCATGTTCGTATAAACGCTCATAAGTACATAAAATTCCTACCCACCACTTATTTCAAATGTTTGACTTATTTCCTCCAGTCCTGCAGGTCTAGACTAGCCGTCTTTGGGTCCGTGTCACATCTATCTCATCGGGTGGTCGTAATGCCCGCACCATACAATGAACTTAGCGCTCGTATGCTCAGCGGCGAGGCATGCGCGTGGAGCCTTCTGCTTTTCTAATCGGCGCTTAGGTGCCTATTTAACCTTGCCCACTGTTGTGCCAGTGATGGTCAATTCCATCCGCAGTCTTGGCCATCATGTCCAACTTGGAAGCCCAGGACCGCAAAGAGGAATATCATACCCCTCAACTCTTACGCCCCACTTTTTCTCCATGGATCGTTCTCTTCGCCATGTCCACCCAGGCGGTTCTGTGCGGTCTTACATGGACTTTTGTCGGACTCATGATCGTCGGCATCCTCCCTCTTCCAGATAATGTCGCTAGCTGGATTCAGAGAAAGCCAAGCGACACCAACATGCTGATCACTGTGGTGTCTACGGTACTGGGAACAATTGGATCATCGTAGGTGCCTTCTCGTTTGCGTGGACCAGACTCACGAGTCATGCAGGCTTTTGAGTCTCACTGTCCGACGTGCGCTAATACTTCGCCTTCCGCGCGGGGTTCCCCTGTCGATGATGACAGCGTGGGCTCAGCTCTCTGAAAATTCCCTCTCTCTCAGAACTTGGCATCACCCGCGATGGACGCTCCTATCTATAATGTGGTTCGCTGCGACCCATTTTCTGACGACAGCGTACGTGGAACGACCAGTTATGCAGCACAATGTTAACTCTTAATGTAGGTGGTCGAACTTGTTGACGCCCGTAATCTTAGTCCAGGAGTTCCCGGTGGCCGGACGAGGCCTTGACCTGCTCAGCCCCACCGTAGCCGACTATGCTCTCAATCATTCAGAGTTCCCGTTCATCGATCCCACAACCAGGAACTACTCCATAACCCCCGACAACCTTGGATTCTGTGGGTTCAATAGTTGTGTGTGACAATTGTAGTCCCTGACTCTCCAGCAGTGGTCAACAGCACAGGATACCTTGCTCAAGCAGGAATATCAGCCGCATCAGCTTCCTTTGGCTCAGGACCTGCATTCATAGCCCAATATAACTCATCAACAGGCAAGTATGGATTGAAATGTTTCAGAGCTCGAAGAGAGATAACAATCGTAACAAGGCGGAGTGAATCCTACAAACCTCCGATATCAGCTCCCCGATCGTCCCACCTTACAAGAGGGCTACCGAGGAATTTCGACCTCATATACGCTCGTACAGCAGGGATATACAGTAAATGTATCATGTATAGGTGCATCCTCACCTAGTATCATTCTGAACAACTCCGCCTCGGTGGAGCGCACATTCCAGTCTCCTTCGAGTACCTTTAACTACACCATCCAGACGTGGTCCTGGAACACGAACTGTTCTGGAAATGAAGAGTACTGTCAGTACCTCCAGCACTTCGGCCGGTCATTTGATCTAATGTTTTCTTTAGACACAGGAGAGGTAGACATCATGACGAGTGACGGGCCTGCCTCTCCAGGTCCCATTGGGAATGGGTTATTTGCAACCTCGGTGTGCTTTTACCAAAATTTTTCTGGCCCGTCGAATGAGTCTTTCCGTGAGTTCTTCCATTGCTAACTGCCTACTGGGCCTGAACACTCCATGGTATGACAGTGGTCATCATGCAATCGCCGAGTAATTCGGGTTATAACACTACCTACTTTTCAGCCAACCCAAGTCTGCCGATTGTCTGTCAATTCACCCCAATGATCACCACTGTGGAGGTACAATACAATCAAAGTGGTCTCGTAAACGTCAACCGTGTCCTGACCCAACTTCTACTTCCGGATGAATCTTGGCCACTGTCCTTTACTCCAGCTTTTGCAATCTGGGCAGCATATCTTCTCGGTCAAGGACCCTATTCCAATTCCTTCGCCGATTTCCCTCTCGATGTAATGCAAATCATGGGGTTCAATGGCAGCGCTACGCCAGTCCTGGTGAGCGGATATGCGACTATTGTTCAGCATGTTGTTTAATGGTCGAATAGGAACAGTACCTCCGAGGAGCCTTTGAGTATGTGGGCTCTGTAATGCTTTCGTTCCATCCCTTGATCAAGGCTGACATTGTCTAACAGCTCATGCGCATTGTCATGGTCGAGTCCTTGTCAACCGATGGGCAGGCCCTTCCTGAAAATATGACCGTCCAAATCAGTGGCACCATGAACGTACAGACCATGGGTTGGAGGTTTCACCCGCGAACGCAGTGTGTAGCCGTTGCAGTCATTACACTCGTCGCGATCGTGACGGTAGCATCTGGCGTTCTCGTGCTCTGGGAAGCCAACTACCTGAAAATACTTCCTGACACGCCGCCCGAGACAGGCGGCCCTAGCGCGTTCAACCCGACGAGTTTTATGGACGTTCTGGTGGCATCGTCCATAGGAAGTCTTGGGAACGCACTGTCGCAATGCCAGGGTGAGAAGGATCGCGAGAAATTGACGGTTGAATTCGGTGTAACGTCTGAGGATCGGTCTGTCCTGAATGCAAGCTGATTCACTGATGACGCCAGCATGGTCGGGCGTGTCTTGGGAGCGCAAGAAACCTATGACACGTACACTCACTATTCGGACCCTACTCGTCACTTTTCCATCACCCTTCCAACTACACTTGCTATGGTACCAATTTCACCCATCCCTTTCCATATGATATATAGTCCATCGTTCACCTGCTGTATGTTTCCGTTCTCGCCGTGAGGCGCCTTCTGTAGCAGTCACCAATGTCAGATATATTGGCCAGTGGAATGGTCGATACTCTGGCAGCGACTCTTGGCATATTGTAGTATAGCTTGAGTGAATATCTGTTTCACTCACTAGTCAACTCGGACCCCGGCCTGGGTCTGCTTGGGTTTGAACCCGTAGGCGACATACGGAATCAACGATTACCCATCTACTAACGGTTTAATTTACAACCTGTGCACTCTGCAGGTGAGGGATACCTAGTGCATGCGCCCCGCCATCTTCTCAAGAGCACACCCGAACTTCATGTCGCTAATCGCTCGTGGCTCTTCAAATGTTTGCTTCGCTAGTCGCATTGCATGCTATGGGACTCCTCATCATCCGAATCAGTCTTCATCTTCTTCATGTCGGGGCCGGATATATCGACACCATGTACTTTCTCGTGATGCAGTTGGCCCAAAGCACGTTTGTGCTTCAGCCGCCCGAGGGCACGTTTTGTCAGACCGACAGAAACTGTACCTTCTTCAGTGGGCTCATCCCGAGGTTCGTGAATCAACTTCAATCGTCCAAATGGTTGGCTGCTTTGCTCCCCATCGATGCCCTTCGGCAGGGATGACAGATCAGAGTAAAGGTCTAGGGCTTGCAGATCTTCTGCTGTCGCTGTTTGTGACTAGGTCAACAATCGTATCATCGAAATGGGAAAATGCGGACCAGACAGCGAGCATATAGTGTTAAGACTATCAAGCAACAGCGAGCTGCCAGCATCAGAAAACTTATGGGAGAAGAGTTGTCAATAGACACCAATATAGTTCCGTAGGTCTATACGCACCATGTCGACTGCCCAATGGATTGCTTGGACTAAGTTGCCGGGGTGTTCAATCCCAGCTCTGGACTCTGGAAAATCAGCGTCAAGTAGGACCCAGATTGTCCCTTCCCCACAGAGAGTGAAGTCGATTACGGGTTCCCCGAAGTCATGATGTCGGATATCTGGTTGGTTCTGAGTTTCTGCCAAGATAAACCCAAAAATCGCTGTTGCTCTGTAAAATGCAGACCTCCCAGATCAGTGACACACTTGTTGTCGTGTACAAATCTTACCCAACTACGCTAAACACAACATGGTGTTCACCGCCAGAAAGAAACGAGGCGATTCTACGAACCACAAATACGACATTCGAGCTTTCCGACAATTTCGGGGCTGTGGAGTCCTCTGGCTGTGGGTTGGCATTATTTCGTTGCTTTTCTTTACCCGTACTTGTCCCCCTGCCCCTTGGTTCGAGTGTTTCTCCGTCATCGTCGTCATGCTCGCCTCGCGGCTCACATCTCCTGTTCTTGGCCCTCACTCTGATGAAGGGCGCGACAGCAGCGAATACAGGAATGTTCCGCTGCAATTTTCCCGTCATCCAGTCCCAGACTTTCAACTCAAAGTCACCCCCTCCTGAAATCAACCGCTCAGGAGATACAGCAGGAACGTGAATGGCTGAGACAAATCTTATACGTGCGTGATATAAGCGCTATTTGACGGGGAAAGATCAAAGAACTCACCTCTTGTGACCTAAACAATAACTTTCAATCACATAGCCCTGAGGATACCAGCTAACTCGAATGTGCTCGTCCCGATCGGCAGTTATGATAAACTTTTCATCTGGAGTAAGCAAACAGCAAGTTAAGAGAGATGCATGGCCCAGTATGAGTTCTCCACCAGACGGGTTCCCGTGGGAGTCGAGCACGCCGCGAGCAGTCTTTTCTTCGGCGTGCTCGTTAGGGTGGAACGCATATCTATGAAAGGGGTCAGATAATCAGGGGGTCTTCACAAACTGTGAATTATAGAGTAGGGCCCACCTGAAGACGTCTCCGAATTTATCGGAAACGAGGATGTCCGTATTCCTGAAAAACTCGATGGACGTTGGTTTTTTGGGAAGTTCTCTGTGCTGTGCGTGTCAGCGGAGCTCCTCAGAGGAAGTGATCACTCTACCGTGTGCTCAGAAGAGTAAGCGACTCGAGATCCCATATCTTGAGTCGCTTATCGTCTCCAACAGTAGCAAGGTACCTTCTATCTTTGCTTATTCCAGAACAACGGATAGGTCCACTATTTCTAGGCGCGCGTTCGCTCCTTTCAGTGAAATCTGTGGTTGAATGGAGTATACGGCCAGTCCTACACGTTTGTAAATCTTTGTGCGGAACGGAACGTGGTATTATGTTTACTGTGTGTCTAGCACCTGGATGTGGGGTCCTGACAAGACAACGACACGCTGAGGACCACTGAACAATTTTGTATGAGGATATCGGGGCATGGAGGTATACAAGCGGGCGGGCCGAACTTGCGTGGTGGCAACCCTAACGGTCACTTAGTAAGGTTTTGCTACAACCCACACGACTCTTGTCTGACAAGGAACTCCCTTGTTCCTTGTTCACTCTGCTCTCACTCGTCTTCTGAGTTGTCCGGCCAATGCATGTGTTTTGCCTGGAGACACCATGCGACATGAGGCGGGTTGTCCAGCCGCGATAGCTTACAATGTCACTCAAGCCTGGAAAACGACATTTAGACACGACATAAACATATGCGCACACTGTGATCCTCTCAATGTCTAAACAAGGGACCATGTCTTCGCATAACCGTTGAGCGGCGGAGACTGTCTCATTGACGACACCATTATCTGCGACCAGACACGAACTGTGGTGCTCATCTCCCTCCTAGATGGGCCGCGTAGTTGTGCTAGCACTTGTTGGACAGTCCGGGGACGTCGCGTCGTCGCCTGGAGCGCTTACTGTGCACATGATAACGGGACGCATGAAGAAAAACCGACCTCTGGCAGAGAACGCTGACACGTGGTAAGACGAGCTACACGGTTCTGACAGTAGCCATGCCTGGGGACTTGGAAAAGCCGAAAGCCAGATTAACCCCAAGGAGCTCATCGAGGTGTCTTCGCACTCGCCGATATGTCGCTTGCTCTCACATCAAGCGGGTGCGTAGGGTCTGAGTCTAAGGATGCAGAGGAGTGGAGAGAGGTGGAACGAGATGAGGGAAGGGAAGAGAGGTAGCCGCGAGGTCAAAGGTCCAACGCCGAATGTTGTTGTCCGGTCGGTTGCAGATCAGGCATCCAGCACAGCACCATCGGTCACCGCACGCAAACCAAGAAAGGACAAACCCCACAGGTACCGAACCTGGACGTAAATATTGGTACGTACAGTACATGTTTTCTGGCTTGCATCAGATTGCACCGCATTTCCATCAGAACTGTCATTCAAAGTCCAAAGAACGCTTGAAGGTGAAGTAATGGGGTCCCCATCTTACAAAGTACACCACAGCCTCAACATAAAATGTTGGACACTCGTGGTGCCATAGACCGATTCCACATTTTGCAAGCACCCCTTTTCGAGGTCGTAGGATAAGCACATGCTTTGCACCACACCCCTTGAGGCTGCCCTTGACAGTTCTACAGTTTCTGTGACATTCGGAATTTCCACTGGCGAGGCTAGATTCGGTCTACAAATCTAAATCTATAACGAGGAAGTTCTGTGGCTGTGGCAAGTCCCTATATGGTCCCTACTTGATTTTTATATCCTGGAGTTTTCGAGGTCTCTGATTCACCAGATGTGGTCAGACTTTTTGCGCCAGCTGCCGGTGTGGCCATTGAGTGGCCGGACAACTTCAGATTGTTATCAAGGTTCACAGACCCAGGGTTTTGTGCACTGCATACGTGCAAAGCGCCCATAGGACTTATGGCAGGACCACCCGGGTGCCTATTTAGCCCTGCGCTGTTGTAACTGTGACTGCCGATTGTCCACCATCACCTGTCATGTCCGACTTGGAAGCCCAGTATTGCACGCCCCTTTCGGGAAGACCACCACTTCTATTCCCTACTTTCTCTCCGTGGATAACCATCGTCGCCGTGGTCACACAGACTGTTCTCTGTGGTCTTACATGGTGCTTTTTCGCAGCCATAGCCATCAAGATTATCGCGCTTCCAGATAACTTGGCTATCTGGACTCACGATAACCCAACTAAGACAAACATGCTGGTAACCGTAATATCTACGGTGCTGGCAATGATTGGATCAACGCAAGTCCTTTTGAGTTGTATACCGTGCAGTGGAGCCTGACGAGCTAGATAGCCTTTTGGGTATCACTGTTGAACACGCACTTACATTTCGTCTTCCTCGTGGGGTTCGCTTGTCAATGGTGACACCATGGATTCAACTCGCTAGAAATTCACTCTTTCTCCGGCCACGCCGTCACCTATGGTGGACACTCTTATCTGTGTTATGGGTCGCCGTGATACATCTTCTGACAACAGCGTGCGTGAAATTGTCAGTGGCGCAATACCATATTGACCCTTGGCGTTCAACTCGCAGATGGTCGAATCTGTTGACGCCCGTAACTGTAGTCCAAAATTTCGCAGCGACCGGCGTTGAGCTTGACTTGCTCAGCCCTGCCACCGCCAACTACCTTCTCGACAGCTGGAACATGCCATTCGTTGCTCCAACAAACCTAAGTTACTCTCTAACCCCTGACAGTCTTAGATTCTGTAAGCTAAGCAGTTATGCGTAACAATTGTGATGGCCTGACTCTTGAGCAGTGGCCAGCGATACGGGATACCTTTCTCAGGCCGGTATAGCAGCTGCAATGACTTCCTTCAGTTCCGGATACCCCGCTTTCATATCCCAATATAACTCGTCATCAGGTAAGTGTGTATTTTAATGTTTTAGATTGCCAAAGAGAGATGACATCGGTAATTAGGAGGAGCGAATCCCACGTCAGTCCAATATCAACTCTCCAATTTTCCCGTTCTGCAAGAAAACTACCAAGGACTCTCGACATCATATACACTCGTGCAACAAGGATATACGGCAAATATATCATGTAGCAGGTCGTCTTCTCCCGCTATCGCTCTGAACAACTCGGCTTCTGTGGACTTCGAGACTTCCTCCGGTTCTTTTAACTACACCCTTGGAACGTGGTCCTGGAATACGAGCTGTCCTGGGAACGCGGAGTACTGTCAGTGTCTTCAACGTTCTGCTTGGTAATTGCGTCTGATATATTCTTAGATACAGGAGAGGTCAATATCTTAACCAGTGACGATCCTTCCAATCAAGGCTTCATCGGAAACGGACTTTTCGCAACATCGGTATGTTTTTACCAAGATTTTTCTGGACCGTCGAATCAGTCCTTTCGTAAGTTCTTCCAACATCGAATGCCTGCGCGGTTTATAGTTTCTATGCTATCGTAGTGGTCATTATGCAGTCGCCAAGTAATTCGGGATATAACACTTCCTACTTTGGTGCAAACCCTAGTCTACCAGTTGTCTGCCAAATCACTCCAATGGTCACGACGGTGACGATGCAATACAATCAAAGTGGTCTTTCAAACGTCAACAATGTCTTCAACCAAGTCATACTTCCGAATGAATCTTGGCCACTGGCCTCGATCCAAGCTTTCGTAATTTGGGCAGCATATTTTCTCTCTCAAGGTCCATATTCCAATTCATTCGCCGATGACCCTCTTGATGTAGTGGCATACGTGGGTTATAATGGCGACATTATGCCAGTCTTGGTGAGCAGATGCGCTGACTATTGTTTGGTATGCTCATTTAACGGTCAATCAGGAACAATACTTGAGAGGAATCTTTGAGTATTATGGCTCTGTAATTGCTTTCGTCTCATCGTCCGTCCAGGGTTGACAACGTCTAACAGGTGATACGCGCTGTCACCACCGGCAGTTTGCAGGCTCTTCCTCATAATATGACCACTCCACTTAGCGGTATCATGAACGTGCAGACCATGGGCTGGAAGCTTTATCCACAAACACACTATGTAGCCATTTCGCTCATTACCATTGTCGCCTTGGTGACGATCGCGTCTGGCATTTCCGCGCTCTCTGAGGTCAATTACCTGGAAAAAATTAGTGACACGCTCCCGACTGGCAGCACCCGCGTGTTCAATCCAACGGACCTTCTAGATGTTCTGGGGGCATCGTCCGTGGGAAGTCTTGCGAATGCACTGTCTGAGTGCAGAGCTGAGGAGGACCGCGACAAAGTGGTGGTGAGGCTGGCTTTGTCAGACCAGGGTCTCCCTGTGTTGAACGCCGATGGTAATGTTGCCGTTGACGTTAGCGAGGACGGAGGGTACGTATACAAAGGGTAAAGATCCATCGCTGTCGCTTTTCGATATTTTCATAGGGTGCCTATCCCCTTTTCACGTCGTCATGTATGATCCACTTCATGGTTCCCTTTTTACATCTCTGCTATTTATCTATTCTCTGTATGATGGCCCCCATAGGTAGATTACGACCGCCGCCGGTGAGGACTTTGAACGGGATGGCGGGGGGGCACTCCCTCAAGTCCACGAGCACGTAGCACGTCCCTGATTGTCCAGTTTCCCCCGGATCGTCGGCTTGGGTAAGCTCTGGCATAAGTATAGCTATTGGTTAAGGCAGAGGCTGTGGAGGTACAACGCAATGGAAGTGGGAGTTGCTCAATTTTTTTCTCGCTCAAGGACCATGATCCAAACTCATTGCCAAGCGATGAGTACTGTCGGGCCTGCCAACTCACTTTGGCAAGTATATGGCTACTGTAAATGTCTTCATCCTATGTTCCAATCAAGCCTAACAACGTTCAATATATCTCAAGTTCTTGCGCGACTGGCTCTACTTGATAACATGATCACAAATGCCTGGTATGCGAATGCATGCGCAGTGATCTCTGCATGCAAAAGCTGAAATATCAAGCGAGCCACATCTTCATATACTCGAGGGCTGCCATCTGAACGGTACGGACGGTCTCGTCAACGATACCATTATTTGTGAGCAGATCCGAACAGTGGAATCCGCTGCTCTGGTATATAGGCTGTGTAGTCGTGTTTGCTTTGTTGAGACCGTCGGCGGAGACGGTGGCCTCGCGCCACGGGTCGCCTGTAGCATTTGCCATGCACGTGAGTAATAACGAGAACATAAAGGGGAGATTGAACACGAACGGAGACCGTTGGCAAAGAAAAGCCTATCCACGTTCACGTTCCAACCTGCGTACATCGTGTCCACTCCAGCGGCAGACGGCGACGGTGGCGAAGAAAACTTTTGCGGGAACATGTTGACACATTGTCTCTGAACCTCACAGATCAATACAGGGCGCCTACATTGCCTATACTGACACACTGGGCACACACCTCTTGATATGCGGGTTGCAGGATTCGACTCACGATGGCAGGTTGACCAAGAGGAGGCCCCACTGCGTAATACCCAAACTGGTTACAAACCATCCAGGACCACGAGCGGTAATAATTGTTCACGGTAACATTCGTCCAATATGCTTGACTGGCATTGTGCGTCCCCAGACATGTCCTGCACACAACATCCATTCCCCATTCAGCGCTCCGAAGCACCATATGGCCAATCTTTATCGGAAGACTTACTCCGCATCGGTAGTTCCACATACTACACGAACACAAACGAATGTTAACTAGTATCGCTTTGTAGATCGATCGATCCTTGTGACGACTTACAATTTGCGTAGTAGGTATTGTTCCAGAATGATCCCCACGAGTAGATGGCATTCTCGAGACCCCAGCCAGTTGCGGGTGCATTAACACCATCTTTTACTTCGAGTGCATCGCAGAACTCGAAGAACATAGCACCAGGACCGACATCAGGCTGCAGAGACTGCCAGTCGAACAGGTTATTTTGCACTGGACAGAAAGTGTTTCGTTGCTACCAACCCAGTGACAGGAAGTGGATCAAAGACTTACGGGCGGCAGCGAAGTCATCGATATGTGAGAGACCGCCGAGTCCGAAAGCTTCCATCAGACTCTGCACAGCTGCTGTGTTATTCTCAGCGTAAATCTGGTCCAGGTACGCAATGACGGCTTGAACGTCGGAAGAACAGTTCTGCGGCATGTATTCGCGGATTGGCGTGAAGTAGCCATAATAGTCGCTACGCAGATAGAAGCAGGGGAATCAGACGTAGAACAAGGAAGAACGAAAATGAACACGCACGTTATCGCTTCCACGACGGCGGATGATGCGTAACCCGCGTGGAAGACACCGGGCTGACTGTCGTGTCGAATCAGTCAATCAAAATGAACAACGGATCCCTCGTAAGAGAGACTTACTTCACCATTGTCCAACTCGTCAGAGCACCTATGAACAACTCCGTTTCAGCGTTTCCCCACAACAGATGTAAAAACTCACCAGAATAACTTCCGCCGACCAGAATCCACGGCGTAGTGTCAGGCTTGACGTTGCCACCCCCAGGCATGGGTAGGTTTACATTCTGCGCAAAGTAGACCAAGTCATCGATGGCTTGTTGGACCGTCAGCAGCTCGAGACTCTGTGAAGTGAGGTTATTATACGGATTAGAGTATCCGAAGAAACGGTGCTCGAGGAGGACTGTAGCCCCGTGTTGTTTCTGAGCGATCATGCCATTGATCGTTTCGTTGGTGAGGTAACCTTCATATCCTACAGACGTGTTAGAGCATCACAGGAATATCCGGGAGGGCCCTGACGATACCGTCAGCGTTAGTCTCTCCTGGAGTCGCAAGTATGATTGGACCGCCTAGATATCATAAGCACACATTTCGAATGGAGAAATGGAAGAGGATGATATACCAGCTTCGTAGAACTCCCAATCCATCCAGTATCGTTGTTGGAAGCTGCCAATGCTGGGGTTGTTGTGGTCTATCAATTGATCAAAGTAGTATACAGTCGTGAGCGGGGGTAGAGCTACCCCGTTCGGACTGGTGACAGAGCGTTCGAGGACGGGAATCCGGGGGATACCAGGCTTCCCGCGTAGCATGACACTATGAATTGCAGCATTTGTAAAGGGGATGATGGAAAAAGCTACGAGCGCGATAGTGAGCATCATCTTTCACGCTGATCCTCGAGGTACGGGAGCGGAGGATGGATACTTGCCTGCTATACGGCTGACTCTTTATATGGGGAGGGGTATATGAGAAGACTTTGGCGTTGCACATGTACTGACGATAGAGCGCCATATGCCCGTCTGCCTCTCATGTGGAGTTCCCGAATGGAAATACAACAACAGTCACAGAGAATGACTATAAGTGGAAATTGATATCGCTTTCCACGAAGTCGCGCACTCACTGACCGCTTACGAGCGAGCAATTGGAGTTCCCGACTGATCTATCACTAGATCCAGATTGGTGGGTTCCTTCTTTCTACAGTTTTTGTTCAAAAATCAGTATCACGGGTAGTGGGATCGACGTTTTCATGTGTGTTTCACCATCTGTACTGGTCCAAGCATCCGTCCCACATTCCTCCTTATACCTGCCTAGCTTTCTGAGACGTTGTGGAGATAAGGAATGTTTGCCACAGATCCAGCGATCAATGTGTTGTTGACTCTGATGCCTGTTGTGTAAAAGCGGGTAGCAAACACAGATAATTCGGTGTCTTCTCCTTGGAAAAGCCTATCCGGTTAGAGAGAATCAATCTAGCCGACCTCTATGGGGATCCGAACAATCATCACGGGGTAGATGGCCATGCACTTACGTGTGCAAGTCCTACCAGCAGACTGATAGATCAACAGTGACAGTGTTAGCCTCATTGGGCCTTGCCACTGAAACACTGGTCTCGCGCAGGGAGTTGCCTGACGGTAACTTGTGAGCAGAAAAGTTTGAGACGACAGGTGGACACAAACAAATACTGTTAGCCAATCTGCGAGGTGTCCCACCTCGGCAGCGGCGAAGAGAACTTAGTCGAGAACGAGTGGGTCGCCCATTGCCTCTGATAGACCACAAGCAGTGCTCGACTCAGGATGGTAGACTGTCCCTTGGGGAACCAATGCTCACCTAGTTACAGACCATCTGGGACAATAAGTGGTTGTTGCCTCGTGCGACATCTGTCGAGATTGGCAAGCGCGCCTGCAGCCCGTCGTCACCGGCCCGACCACAGTGCCGGCGAGCATTCTCCTCGATTGTATCCATACCGCTCGACCCTACAGCTATGCTCGCACACTCTGGACAACTGCATACACTAGTGTCTGGCCCGGCTATGTCGACACTCGCGACTAGTATACAGATGGTTTCTTTTCTACGAGACACCTCAGTTCGTTGCCCGCGCACGACTGAGCTAGATCCTTTGATAGTCGCGCGCTGTTGTGTCTCTCGCTCCTATTCTTACAATGTCCACACTAGTCATGAACTTTCAATTTCATTGGCCATCAATGGGCCCACATACATATTTGACAAGCAGAAATCAACCAGGCGGCCAGAGGCTTGAAGGAAAACCTTTGCAATTGCTACGTTTGCGGTGGGCGAGCATGGGCATATATTGAAACAGGAGCAGAGAGTTAGCTATGGTATTACCAATAATATGCTCGGTGGTAACTCGCCGGCAGCACACGATTCGTTCAGGGGACGAAGGAACGTGTCCAGAGGTTTCCTGCCCTTGCACTGGCAGCTGTATGGAGGGACCTGTGATGTCCACCGAACATAGGTATGGTATATTCCTTGTAACTTATGAGTCCGAGCTACCTCTGTTCTAAGCTTGAAACAGCAGATGTGTAAATAGTTCTCACGACACACGACCTCTGCTTACCCAGTGACCCACTCAGCGGGGTCCTATGGTATGTCCGGTACATATTCGCTTCTTCCACAAATTAGCCGTTTCATGTTTGACAAGCTCGGGGCTTTTGCTCATGAGGATCCCTGAACATCAATTTTTTGTTTAACCTCCTCAATATTCCAGCCAATACTCTCGCAGGATATTTCCGCTCTGCTATCGCACTGGTCGCCAATTATAGTTTGTCGGCATCCATCCCATTCACCCCTACACGGCCTCACCATCCCGCAAAAAAAAAGCGCTGGCAGTCTGAGAGCTCTCCACTAAAGTCTTACTACCCCTCCCTTCTTCCAATGGCGTCCTATAGGTTGACTAGACGAGGATTCAGACTATTAGGAATCTTGGCATTGTCTTCCATTGGATTGCTTCTCTACATATGTTGGCACGACATTCTGCCAACGTTCTTGGGATCGCGACTACCCCCCTTGTATGAAAAAGTGAGAGCAGAAGAGAATTCCTTACCCCACTACAAGCAGTATGAGCGCAAGACTGTGAAATATTTCCTTGCTTCGAATCATTTTCACAGTGAGAAGTCTAGGGATACTACAATAACGCCGTGCATACTCACCATCCTTGTCTAGGCTCGGGCTGGGGGAACGTTATGCAAGACTATGTCATGATGAGCCTGCTCGCTCATGCAACTAATCGATCGTGAGTATCCCACGCTGCTCTATCTCCATTACCTTACGGACATCTAATTTCGTGGTGACGTGACACCAAGTTTTGTATTTAATGACTACGTTTGGAACCCGGACGGCTCACTCTACTCAGACTATAACGGCAAGCAAATACCCTCGCGCATTCCCCTCTCTGCTCTTCTGGGCGGTAAGCATGGACCTGGATTCTGTCTCATGAATTCATTGTTACAAACAGGTCCGACTGTCGGCGGTCCGTGGCCGTCCGGTGATCAAACCCCTCTTTCCGTCTCCAGAGCGTTCTTCCATAAAGTCTGCCCAAATCCAACAGTTCTATCGACGTCGATTATTAACACCGACGATGTACGGTTTAATGACGATGTTCAGGCTTCCTACTTATTCGAGAAATGGGTGGAAAAAATCAGCTCAATTGACGACCCCTGCCTCATGCTGGACCCAGATAGCAGTCCGATTTTTGAATTCTGGTATGCAGTTCCAATGATTTCAAATATATCACAGACTTTTCTAATGTCGGCACGTCCCTTGCAATAGGATATATGGTAACAGGAAGCGATTGCTGAGCATGTGGCCTTACCTGTCGACATCGCCGGTCGCTACACACTGGGGTTGGTCACCACTTGTCCATGATGCTTTCAGGAGAAACCGCCATCTCTTCAGTTCGAAGACAACGTTCTTGGGAGGGTTGTTCGACTCTAAAAGGGAAAACATGTCTTCTCCTATTCCTGGACTTCTTGCGATTCATGTCCGTCGAGGAGATTTCAAAGACCACTGCACACACCTTGCCAAGTGGAATGCCGATTGGAACGCGTTCAATTCATTGCCTGAATTCCACGACAGGTTCGATCCTCCAACGGAGGGTGGCGGGGGCGAAACTACGGATGCAAATACGGAGCTCTACATTCGGCGGTGCTACCCCACGATCGAACAGATTGTCAAGAAGGTTAGCCAAGTCCAGAAGGAAGCCATACACCCTCTCCGATATTTGTATATCATGACGAACGGCCCAACAATATGGGTCCAAGAGCTTAAATCCGCGCTCATACGAAACATGAATTGGGATCATGTCGATAGCAGCCGGGACCTGAAGTTGACCTGGGAGCAAAAGTTTATTGCACAGGCCCTGGACATGTATGTCGCACAACGAGCTCAGGTATTTATAGGGAATGGCGTAAGTGTCTGTGTTTGTCCCGTAATCCTCGCACTGAATCAGGGATGGCAAGTGGTCTAGCTTAACGTCCAACATGGTCATGTTACGTATGGCCCAAGGATTTGAACCAGACACAAACAGATTCTGGTGAAACTAGTTTCCGACCAAGTGTCGTGACGAACCTACGAATTAATGTCTTACTACTCGAGAAGGTGGCCACTAATGCGTTAGTATGCGGGCACCAGCAGGTACATGGTTAATTTCCTTACGGTTAATTGGGTTGCTTTGCGATAGTAGTCCCATGAGAATGTCATACTGCTCAGGTGCTCACGACGTTGGCGTGTGAACACTGATTCTCTTGGAGTCAACTCTAGAATCTTGAAGGCCCTGACTCCTGTGCTACGAGAGCAGTGCAAGGGCTCCCCGCCTCCATTAGTTGTTAGGGGACGAAGTAACATCAGAGCACCTTGCAGCTCTTTGCAAGCCAGCCTGTTGTCGCGCCATGAATGTCTGGAATCCTGCACTCGTGGGGTTCGAGAAGCGTTCGAAAAAGGCAAACTGGGAATCGAGAACACACGGAGAGGTGACGATATTGGCAGAACGGTGGGCACACGACACGGAGACCTGATGAATTCAAGACTCGAGACATCCTCAGAGTCTGGATCAAAAATACCTGACCGCGCTGTGAACATTCTGCGCGCACTCGCTCGTTGGTGGCGAGCAAAAGTCATACTAGGGCCATATGAGCCGAAAGAAGTACAACAACGTTGCCTCATAATGGTGACCCAATTCGGTTCTGGTCGAAACTCGGCTGAGGTGTTGCCAGCAACGTTGGTGCCACCACAACTCCACCTTCCCATCTTGAGATCATCGTGTCAGTTAACTCTCTGCTCGAATTCCCCCATATGTAGCAAGTTTTTCTTTCCACGCATACTCTCGCGCTTTGCTCCGAGCGCTTGCGGTCACAGACTTCTATAGAGCTGCGGCGCAGTCCTCTGTCATGTCTTGGCATACTTCCCGCAGTTACCAGTCAAATCGTTGTCTGGAAAATGGACACTGGTTCGGTCTTGGCAAGACAACCCATCAGCCTATGATGTCCTCCACTGGCATGCCTATGCCGTTTGTACGTTACATAACCACAGTTTCTCGGCGTGGGCACACTGGCTTAACTGCGATCCGGAGGCGATTGCTGTGGTGAGAGTTTACAGCAACGCCCTGCACACCCTGTCGCGAACAGAAGCTGCACGGAGCGTATAGATGCACGTTTCCCGATTAGCGCTGTGATGATGTACAGGCCGTTTCAAGTTGGTCCGACAAGTTCCCGATCCCCCCCGTCCTGCATGTCTACGGGAACTACGACCGCTACGACCGTGGACTCTTGGCAAAAGCCTCATTCCCCCCTTCCAATCTGCCAATGTCAAGCTCCTTTTTTCCCTACATTCGACGCTGGTCGCGGGTTGTAATTCTCTGCGCAACGGCATTCTTGATTCTCGTGGCCTTTCCATTCAATCGCAGCCTCGTCTACAGCCTCTTTGTCTATCGTCGCTATCCTCCATTATACCCACATCACCGCGCACTAGAACTACAGCTGCCACACTACGAATCTTATGAACGTTCAGATGTCAAGTACCTATGGTCACCAAATCACCCATCAGGTATGTTACAGTGCCATTCGTCTCAAACCTGGTTGACCGTCAGCGTAGAAGTTGGGTGGGGAAATATAATGCAAGATTATATCCTAAACTATGTCCTCGCATACGCGACAAATCGTTCGTGAGTGGCCTCGCAATCCTAGAGAATCCGTTCTGATTTACACCTAGTTTTGTCTTCGATGACTATACTTGGACTGTCGACGGCACACCGTTCTCACACTATAATGGGAAGCTCATTCCATCTCGCATCCCACTGAACGCAATCATCGACGGTAAACAGCACTTTTTTGTTGGGTATCGTGCGCACTGATGGCAATCGGATACTCAAGGACCACTAGTAGGTGGGGCGCTTCCTCCAGGCGACAACACTCCCCGAGCAGTATACAAGGATTTTTTCCATAGAGTCTGCCCAAATCCGACCATCTTGCGATTATCTGATGTCAGTGGTTGGAGCGATTCAGATACAGTCAAATTTGTCATCGACAAATGGGTGGAGAAGATAGCGTCAATCGAGGATCCTTGTCTGCAGTTTGAAGAGACATCCGCTGATAAGCAAATATTCAACGTCCTGTGCGTGCCTAGCAATATGTACTGACTGAGAAGTGACTTGGCCTTGCAGGGTGTATTCTCGGAAAGACCGCCTTCTGAGCATTTGGCCATACTTGTCCAGTTTGCCTGTTCTGACCCACTGGGGATGGTCATCCTTGATTCACGACGCCTTCGAAGCAAATCGTGGAGTCATCTACCCCCCCGCCTTAGACTGGCAAGACGGCCCGGACTCTGGGGTTAAGGAGACTATGGCTGGCCTGCTAGCAATCCACGTGCGAAGGGGAGACTTTAGTGTGCACTGCAATTTTCTTGCCAGTTGGAACTCGGACTGGAACGCATTCAATTCTTTTCCCGGTTTGCCTGACAAGTACGATCAGGTCCACTCTGATCCTCGACTTTCTCCAGAGAATCATAAAGCTTACATGGACCACTGCTACCCCAGCATCGAGCAGATCGTTGAGAAGGTTGAAGCCGTGCGGGCGGAGTCACGTGAACCTCTCGATCACATCTACATCATGACGAATAGTGCCAGTTCATTCGTCGCAGACCTCAAAATGGCCCTGAGCGACCTTGGGGGATGGGAATACATAGGAAGCAATCGGGATCTGAGCTTGACATGGGAACAGAAATTTATTGCGCAAGCGGTCGATATGCTGGTGGCACAGAGGGCGCAAATGTTCATAGGGAACGGGGTGAGCTGGTCTTTGGTCTGTTGCATTCGAGATTTGACCAGTAAGGCGCGACAGTGGTCTAGCCTTTCTTCGAACGTAGTAATGCTCCGCACCATGGACGGTCTACCCCCAGAGCGCAATCGATTTTGGTAGTTTAATACTTGCATAATGTGCTCTACTGTGTAGTCAAGTAACTGGCTTCTTGACGCGGCTGTAGTCAAGTAGACTTGCCTCGTTTGGAAAGGCGCTGCAGAGGAGTTACCCCTCGACCGACACTTTACCCCTCACTCAAACACTCACCAGTCTACATCGCAATCCGTCGAAACTGGCTTACAGTCGACGAGTCGTTCGAAACGACCCAACGCGAACAGTCACCGTATATCGCTGGTAGAGAGAACATACGGATCGACCAAGGCCACATCTAGTAGGCATCATGTCCACGATATCAACCCAACTGCGAAATTTCAAGGAACCCTCGAAGGAACAGCTGCTCCATCTCTTCTTCTCAATACCTGACGCGCCAGCGACGTCGCTCGCCAAGGATGGCGACAAGCCAAGCACCCCAGAGGCCGAGAGGATGGACATCAACGTAGTGCTTAGTTTTGGCGAACATGGTGTCGAGGATTCATACGTGGGTTCATTCGTTTTTTTTTCCCTTTTTGCGGGCCAATGAACGAATCTCGCGCGTTCAGGCGGGGAAACTGCACCTCGTCCCACCCTATCTGGCATTCTCCTCACTAGACCGCAAATCAGTCCGGTTCACCTTGCCTCTGTCGACCGTACGACGTGTAGAGCGACTCAATGCTCGGGCGGGTGTCTATGCACTTAGTTTATCGACTTGGCATGGCATGAAGATCGTGAGTTGTCATCAACGTTCACGCGACACACTAACATCATCTCTTTATAGATCGTACAGCTGACCTCTCTTCGGCCGACTGCGGATGCATTCTGTACCCTCTTACGCGAAGCACTGAAAGCAGAGCTTCAACGTGGTCAGATGAAAGCCGTGAAAGGATTCGTCAAGACTTGTTATTCCGAAGCGCTTGTATCATCGACATCGTCGGTGGCCGATAATGAGCGGGAAGATGGAAGTTTGATCACAGAGACCAAAGAAGGTTCTCCACCTCCAGAGGCCGACTTTCACGGTGGTCTCGGTCTGAAGTTCAGGTTCCCGGGTGATCCGAGGAAGTGAGTCTTCTCGTTCACGTGTCATCTCCCCCTGAGTACTCCTAGATTGCGAGAAACGTCCAAAATAAAGCTCTGGACCACTTACCTGCGGAGTGAGCGCATTGCTGCGAATTCGTCTTGATGATAACACCTGGCACAGCACATGGTCGCAACCTTACTCTGTTGAGATACCCCCAATGCACGCGTCTCGTGCAGGTCGGGCTACCCAATCGACTCCGTGGCGAGATCTGGGAAACCCTCTCCGGCTCGCTCTACCTCCGGTACTCATATCCAGGTCTGTATGATCAACTCGTCGAAGATATCAAAGGCAAGCAGAGCTCAAGCTTCGAGGATATCGAGAAGGATCTCCACCGTAGTCTTCCTGAATATGCCGGGTACCAAGCGGAGGAGGGGATCAGTGCTCTTCGTCGCGTCTTGCAGGCTTATTCGTTTAAGAACCCTGAAGTAGGGTACTGTCAGGTAGGCCTAGACACATGCGGACGCTTCCTGATCATCCATTTTTCTCTAGGCAATGAACATCCTTACTGCAGCAATTCTCATGTAAGCGTCGTGATCTACGTTTTCATATCTGGCTCATCGTGGAATTCCAGTTATATGTCGGAAGAGCAGGCGTTCTGGCTTCTTGAAGTTTTGTGTGATCGTCTTTTACCCGGATACTACAGGTGTGTGGAACCAGATGCATCTCAACTGGATTTAACCTATCTGCCAGTCCAACCATGCATGGAACACTCCTCGATCAGAGAGTCTTCGAGTCATTGGTCGAGCGGTGTTTACCCATGATACATGATCACTTTTTGGCCGTTGACGTACAGCTATCAGTGGCATCTCTGCCGTGGTTCTTGAGTTTGTCAGTACGGTTCTGGCGAGATTCGACTCAGTTCGCTAGCTCATTTCTCTCTGCAAGGTACATCAACAGCATGCCGATGGTATTTGCCTTTCGAATAGTGGACTGTTTCTTCTGCATGGGTCCAAAAGTGCTGTTTCAAGTTGGGTACGACCTCTCCCGATGCTTGTAGTGGAACATTTTGCTGATCCCTCCACAGACTCGGTCAGTGAATTCCTCTCGTTCAGATTCCTTCTCATCTTTCCTCCGTGTATAGCGATCCTCAAGATCAATGGAGAAAAGCTGCTACAGATTCAGGATGATGGAGGGTTTTTAAGGCGAGTGCATCGCACTACGCATCAAGAGTAGTACCTCTAATGCTCTGCAGCTTGATGAGAGAGTACTTCGCGTCTCTCGGGGACTCAGCACACCCAGATTCGCTGGACCTCAGGGCCCGTGCCATCACACGCTTCCAGGAACTACTCCTGATATCCTTCCGCGAGTTCGCAGTGATAACAGATGAGACGATTTTCTCCGAGCGGCGCAAATACCGCAACGAGATAATCAATAGCATCGAGATGTTCTCAAAAAGGGCCGCTATTCGGAACCTGAAGACGTTTTCGAGGTTTACGAAAGAGCAAGTGGGCTTAATCTACGATGCGCTGTACAAAGCGATGTGCATAGAGCCACCTCCACCGACTGTCGCCCCGCCGCCTTCGTTACTTGTCAGTACGGATAGCGCGCAGGAAAGACCCGAAACGAGGATTGGACTGAAGACCTTTAGGGTATTCCTGAGTGAGATCTTGACCTGGGCACGAGATGAAAAGATTGTAATCAATGGTTTCCAGGTGTGTGGGCTTCTCATCCCGTATTTCCTAATTTATCATTATTTCGGGCTAGCAACGCATCGATCGCGAGGCTGCAGAGCATGAACTTATTGATAGGCTTTTCTACTTCTGGGATACTACTTGTAGAGGGTCGTTATCATTCCAGGTGGGTTCTAAAGGCGGATCGACATGTTTTGGTTGCTTACTTAATACTAGGATCTAATTTTTGGGCTGGCCGGTGTAATGTTCAACGATCTGATGGAAAACATAGAATGGTTCTTTAACCTACACGACAAGAATAAAGACGGATATCTGACGAAGGATGAAGTTTTGACTTTGTCCGAATCTTTCTTGGTGAGCATGGTAGATTTTCATGTTCCTGTCTAACAGAGCGCCCGTAGTTCATTTTTCGCCATGAAATTGGCGATGCCTATCTGGGCGCGGTTAGTCGCTTCATGACGAACGCCTTTGAGTACGGCGATACCCTCTTACCACAAGAAATGAACAGTGAGACCGGTAAAGCCGAGCCGCAGCAAATAGGTCACAATCAACCATACCTTAACCTTGCAACGTATGGCAAGATATAGTGCACTTGAATCGTCTTGCTAACCGTAATTCGAATAGTTTCCGGATGGTCGTCTTGGCGGATGAGGTTCTGGAATCATTCTTCGAGACTGACTTGTCGGCATCGTTCAAGCTGGAGTTGGTTCCGGACCTGGAACTGCCCACCTCAGGCGGAGGTTTCTTGGAGGATCTCTGGTCCAACATCGCGACAGAGGACAACAAGAAGATATTCCATAAACTCAGCGATGAGCTCGGGAAGACGATCGGCAAGCACCAGATCATCTACCGGCCCACGATTGGGCGTTACACGAAGCTAGAAGAACCTAAGGCACGGGAGCCACTGGTTTCGCCTACGTCCAAGTCGACCCTCGTATCCAGTAGCTCGGACACGTTGGAAACGCCCAAGAGTTCCTCGTCGGCGCTTGCGATCGACGCCGCGGCTGCGCAAGACAGCGCTCCCGGATCGGCGTTGTCATCTGCTTTCTCGCCTATGCCACACGTCAAGGCGGTCAATGCGGCATTCATGGAAAGGACGCCATTTGCGATTGACGATGCCGGAGACGACGACGACGACAGTGACCTGGATATGGTTCACGGAGAAGATGACGATCAAGTCATGGATGAGGTGGACGCTTTCCTGGAGGCCCATGATTCTGGGCTCACTGACGCAGACAAGGAAGTTGCAAAGGGTGAGTTCGTTGGTCCGTGCTGAACTGTGTCTTGTTCTAATGCTCGCGTTCTGGACAAGATCTTGTTAACGCGAAGCCCTTGTGAGACCTATAAAAAAGGTTTTTTGTGTACTTTTTACTACAGCGTTCTCGGATTTGTATCTAGCATGGCGAAAGTTGTGGTTATATTGACACAGGATCATGGGGGGAAACACGTGAATAAGTCCACTTCAAGTAGGCGGCCCTCGATCTGACCATATTCGAATTGCAAGGTCTGGCTCTATTGAGCCGGATGCAATCATATTTTGTACAGGATGAGTCTGCAGAGTACGTCGTTCAAATTAGAGTTTGACTAAGAAGACATATCTTACGGTGACAGCGACAACGACGCCTGGGAGTGTGCTCATGAACACAACTGAAATGACACCAAGGCGATGTTCACGTACCGGAATGGGCTTCCAAAGTCTGTGCGATTTCGCGACTCTGCAGATCCCAGATATATACCTTGTTATCTTCGCTACCGGACACGATCCACTTTCCGCCCGTGACGCTGAAGCAGGCTGTGATGCAGTACTTTTCGTTTCTATGACCCATGTACGTTTTCAAGCACCGAGAGGTATGATAATCCCAAAGGCGGATGGCACTGTCGTGCGACGTCGACAAGATGTATTTCGAGTTCGGCGAGAACTGCACGTGCTGGCTGGCACGCAAAGTCATGTGAACTGACATTGGGAGAGCGGGCGGAACGGTAGCATACCACACTGTGTTATTTCCTTCGGTCAACGTCTTGAGGCACTGTCCTGTGGTGCTGTTCCATATCCGGCTGCGCGTGTCTCACAGGTGGGCGATCGTCGATGGACAGACAACAGCGGACTCACATCAATCCGTCAAGCCCACAAGAGACGACGAGCGTAGCATCTCGATTGAAATGCACGGCAGTCACATAATCCATGTGGCCATTGAGCGTCTTCGTGCACTTGCCTTGGAAGGACGGAATGGAGTGGCTGACGAGCGTGGACTCTGGACACACACACACACCTTTTGCGACGTTCCAGACCCGAACGTCTCCGTCGCAGCCCCCAGAGACCAACATATCGGACGTGACGCTGTAGTTGACGCAAAACACGAAGCTCGAGTGACCGCGGAGGTGTTTCGTGGTGAGGCCCTAGCTTGCCATCGTTTTTTTTTTTTTTTTTACCTCTCAGGAGAATGCGCACGTTGCGTGTGAGGATGGACGCACGGTGTCTACGTTCCATATCCGGATGGTCGTGTCATCCGAGGCGGACGCGAGGTACACGCTGTCCGTGGACCACGCAATATCCGAAAGCCCCTTGGTGTGGCCGTTCAGGTTCCGTATCAGTTCACCAGTGAATGGGGACCATATTTTGATCATGTTGTCAGCGGCTGCACGCGACATGCTATGAGAGGTAGAGAAGAAATGGATGACGCAAGGGCGCATACCGCACGATGCGAGAAGGGCGCCATCGGTGCTGAACTTGACAGCAGAGATGGACTGTGTGTGTCCACGCAGCGTATGTCTGAGTTGATAGTTTGGTCGTTCGCGATGGGTAGAAGACTGGACAAGCTGAGTGGAGGGTTGCACGGGTGCAGGAGGTGGGGCAGGAACAGGAACAGGTGGAAGGCTATCTGGAACTTGTGGATCGTCTTCTGTAGTTTGTGATGCGTTATCGTCGTCTGTGGTGGATTCATCCACAGCGGTGGGCGGGTCCATCGTAGAACTTGGCAGTGATGGAACGAGTTTGTGCATGCTTGGCAAAAGCTTTGAAAATTAATACGGCCAAACAACTGTCTTGGACCTACTCACTAGACGCACATATCCCAAGGATGTCCTGACCATGTCGTGGCTTCTATTCTGTCGCTGCACGAAAAGAACAGCCTCATCGTGTGTGAAAATCCGTCGCTGTCAAATGTCGAGAGAAGCCTCAACGGGCTCCAAGACGATATTTCAAACTCCAGGATCTGCTGAGTTCCTTACCTCTGTGATGGACGTGAATTCGTTTCCACGAATCAATCGACTGCCTGAAGTGAGTCAAGTCATTTTCTGTATGATGGTTCTGCTTCCTATTCAAAAAGGTCATCGTAACTGGTAGGTAGGCGCAATGCAGAGTTGCTATGTGGTCGACAATCCTATTGCTAGGTAGAGCGAATGTTGGCAAGTCATCGTTGCTCAACGCTGTTCTCGGGCGCAAAGACCTTCTTTTTACCAGCAAGAGGGCTGTTAGTAACCATCGCGATTCGTACTTTGTACTGCAATTTCTCAACTGGTTCGTAGGGTCGCACGCAAGCTTTGAACTTCTTCAGAGTTGGCCCTCAGCCCGGTAAGCTGGTTGTTGTAGACTCCCCTGGATACGGTTCACGAGGTCGTTCGGAATGGGGTGCCGTATTCAACCACTATGTCGCGAACCGCGAGGAGTAAGTGATGTATCATCGATACATGTATTGCATCCGCTCACCCACACTCAAGGCTGCGACGGATATACATATTATTCTCAGCTCCTCACGGATTGAGACCCACCGATGAAGCCATGCTGGCTGAACTGGACGCTCGAGTTCAGCAGTCTGTCGGAACAAAATTCACGCTGCAAGCAATAATCACAAAAGCAGACCGGCTGGGAGACTTGGGTCGGGAACACGTAGACCAGATGAGGAATGCTATTTTTCAGGCTGCGCCGACATGTCTACCGCCGATCATCACTGCTTGTCCTCCAAAGGGCTTAAAGTTTGGTATTGAGCTGGTCCGTAAATCGATCACTGATTGTTGTGGACTATAATTCTACATCTCTCGTCGTGACATCGAAAAGATAGATATTGGCCAATGCCTTTGGTGTTGTCGCAGCGTTCCAAAACCATCCCGGCACTTGCCTAATGTCACTCATCTCTGACAAACTATGACCCTCAGCGACTGTTCAGGGACTCCTAACCATCCAAACTGCGGAGTAGAGCCTGAACGTTGATCCATCATGAAACACGAACCTTGTGAACTCCATGAACCCTGTCTTTCGATCACGACTGTCACCCGCGCGCAAACCTAACGGCATGCTCAGATTATGCGGATTCGCTGCAACTTGGGCGACCCTGTGGCGTTGTGGTCCGTTCGTCCTAGGGCGGTAGAATGTCACCGATGCGGTCAGTGTCGACGGGCCAGCTCTAAAAGCATAAGCACGTATCCTCCCCCCCAAGATCGACGCCATCGTGATGTCCCATCTAGGATGCCCACGCATAACCATACCACAAGTTCTTCGCCCCTGACCTTTGGTGACGAGATTCGAGCTGCGGGATGTCCCATGGCGTCGTTTCGAACACTACTTGCTCCAAACACCCTTTTTTTTTTTTTTATGATCTCCACTTTTTTTTTTTTTTTTTTTTCGTCTTCATGTGCTCACACGTTCGTGCACCCGGGCTAAAGATGGTCCATGTTCGATCCACATCGTCCACACGGCAAGTCCATTGGATGGGAGTCGGCGATCCATCCATGCCCATCGCGTCGGACTCATGTGCCAGTGAGAAACAGCACAGCATTTTTTTTCCGCGACGAGTCGTCTCGCCGCTGTCCAACTCGCTCGGCTCCGTCCGCGTGTGTATATGTGCTACATACGCCAGAAGAGACGCTGTTACGGGACGGGGTGTCACGTCTCGGGTTATATATCTCGTGCTCTGGTAGGTGGTGCCCGTGTCTGTGCTCGCGTGTCATGGTGATACTATAGGTCGAGCCGACGAGGGATGGTGCTTTCTCGGGAGATCGAACAGGAGCTGAATTGTGATCATGCGTAGAGTACCGGGCGTCTGGGTTCAGACCGCGAGCAGAGAGAGACCCGTGTCAATGCGACGGGGGCAAGACCAACGAGCATTCTCTGAGCGTCGCGGCTTTACTTGTCGTCCATACACGCAAATCAGCCTTGTTGCACACGAGAAAGAAGCTGGTGCCTCTAAATGAACGACTCCCGCGACCCTCACACCTTCCGACGTGCGGACGAAAAGGATCCCCATCTAGGATACCCGTACTCGTGTTACAAATACTAAAGTGACGTTACCGCAAGTAGCACGACCGCACAGCCGGAATGCATGCCGTTGCGACCGCTTATTCTAGATCGAACAGCAAGACCTCTGCAATTCCCTGGCCATCGTTTTCGAGTCGAAGCTCTGCACCTGGTTCGTATGTCAGATATGCCCCGTCTCCCTCCCGCAACTCGACCTGCGGTCCGTCCACATGAGTGCCGATCCTCAGCGTAACACCCTTTGCTGGTCCGGGGTTGTATCCGGACGTTTGGATCACATGAATGTACCCTTTCTTGATCCGATCGTTTCCGGTTGGCGCATGGACGAGCGAGACGCCTGGATGGATGAGCGAGGCGTACATCCACAGTTCGGAACGGATCGGCGCAGGCCCACTGTCATCTCTGCGAAGAGAGACCCCCTCCGCGTTATCGGGAGCGACGAGAAGAGCGAAACGGTTCTTCTTCTCTTCGTCCGTAAAGTGTCTGGGTGGGTGCAGGGCTCAGGAGGTGCCTCGAAATGAACGGTCGGAGATGGGACGCACCTCGTGAAATAGGCGGGCTTGCCTCCACCTTGTCCAGGGCGAGGAGTCGCCCAGATCTGACAGAAATAGGCTTGGTCCCCCCCGTACGCCTTTTCTGAATGCGAGATTCCGCTTCCGGCGGAAGTCATCTGAAGTGCACCACGGGAGAGAATCTCCGTGTTGCCCATCGAATCCTTGCTGCACAAAGAGACGTCGATGGATCGGGTTAGTGATGGCTAGGAGATGCTTACTGCTCGAGCTTTCCACCGATGACATAGGAGAATATTTCGTAGTGCTGGTGACTGTGGGTGTCGAACCCTGTGTGGGCTGCGACGCGGTCCTCGTTGATGACACGCAGGCTGCTAAAGGACTCGTGGCGAGGGTCGCTATAGCTGTGGACCAGGACGCTCTGCTCTCAGCTCGGAGACGGACGCGAAGGGGGGACATGCGCGCACCTGGCGAACGCAAAGGTGTGGAAGGTCTTCAACCAGCCGTGGTCTGCGTGGCCGCGCTCGACGCTGCGACGGGGGAGGATCTGGATGCCCTTGATCCAGTTCATGGTGATGCGAGTGAAAGGATGGCGTGTGTCGAGACACACGGACGTCTTCTTTATACTCGACACCGGCGCACACAAGGACCGACTCGGTCGGTGCTGAGTGTTGGCTGACGCAGGAGGATGAGAGAGACGTGATCGCGATTTACCTTTCAGAGTACTCGCGCTCACACGCGCGCTCGCCAAGACGCCTCGTTGAGTAAGCGCAGAGACTCGTTTGCGCTGCAAACGTTTGCTGGCACTGGCTGCCCCGCTCGGCCGTGCATGCACTCCAGTCGGTGTGCGACGACGCGTGGAGATCGCTGCCCTCTCATGATGATGATGATGATGATGATGATGATGATGATGATCAGCACACCGGGGTTATCACCAATCCCTTCTCACCCCAATCAGAAATGCCCAAATGGCGTTGTCGACGGGTGACCAAGCGATAACGTGAACCTGCATGCGATCGGAAAGACTGGACGAGACGGGGGCGTGGATGGGCATATGGACTCTGTGCCCCCCCCATCCCTGCAAACGAGACACAGATGCTCGCTCGTCCATGCACGACCGACTGCGTTTTGACATACCGTGGCGTTTGCCGCATGGGTTCCAAGTCGAACGGGAGTGGACACTGAGTCGGCGAGCGCGTTCATTCTCACCCCACGCCGTGCGCCTTTTTCTTTCTTTTTTCGTTCTTTGCGAGGACCCAATGTTGGTGACTATCAGGAATACTGCTGTATCACGCCAGGACTGTCACTCTCCTACACCGTTTCTCATGGACTTGATCAGCAGCTCAGTGCATGCGATTGGGCCAGCGACACGTGCTTGAGAAGCGATGGGCAACGGGCTCGTATACAGCGCAATCAGCCCACGTCGTGCCGCTGTGTCGGGAAGGCAACCGCCGCACACGAGACCAGGGACGCTGCGACCGCGAGGGAGAGCGCGCGCGCAAAGTCATTCGGTCAGTCCAGATAGTTCTCTTTCACGACACCGGGGCCAACGAGCCTGTCAGTGGAGAGGACACACACACATTATAGCTGGTTTGAGAACACATTCCGATCGCGATAGCCCTGTCGACGAAAAGGAAAACTCTGTCGTCTCGTACCGCGTACACGTGAGATTCGTCGTCCAGATCACCCCCCGTCAGTGTACACCCAGTGCTGAGCCATCCCAACGTTTACGCTGGACGCCGACGTGGACGCTGAGCTGTTTCTCGTCTCCAGCGTCGCCCTGACCGCGTGGGACGCAGCGAGGCACCCACCGCGTCCGACCTGGGCAATGGGCAGCCACACAGCGCCATCGAGACGACGAAGCGGCAGACGGTTCAGCTTCGCTTCGGATGAAACCCACGCCAGAGGACTGCTCCCACAGGCACTCGGAAGACCCACCGACCGCTCGCGGAAAGAAGAAGGCGAAGCGCCATCGTCCTCCTCACGTCCGTCCCGTCCCTGCCAGAGGGATGCTACATAAAAGGAACCGTCAGTGCGAGTGAACACACGAGCATCGGCGTCGCCCCGTCTGGACCAGCGCTGAAACCCGAATCCCCCGGGGAAAAAGGAACCGGGCAGACGTTCTCATCTCATCTTCCGAGGCGGTCCACGATCGATCGCGCGTCCAGCACTGGATCCCGCGAAAGCAAGCGGCGGATGCTGATGTGCCCTCAGTTCGACGTCGGCCGTGACAGCGTGGGGTGCACCCACGTCCGACATGGCAGCGTCGACGCAGCAGCGGAACCGTGTCTCGAGCAAAAATAAAACACACACACACATTTTGAATCCACACCGAGGATGGGCGTCTCTCACACCTCCACTGGGGGGGAAGAGTCATGACGACGACCGCCTCCGTCCCCGTCCCATCGATCGAGACGCGTGTCTCCACAGAGTGTGCAGGCAATGTACACGCGTCGAACCCGAGCCCGAGGCGAACGACGATCGGGCGTGGGCGGGGTCAAATGGGTCAGTCCCCCCCCCTGGGTCCGACGAGTCCGCACGAGTGGTCTGTACCACCCCCCCCCCCCACATCCAAACACGCACGCGTCGGCCAGAATGAGTGAGTAGGGGGAGGATTCCCACCGCGCATGGCTGGACCCGTCGAGTCAGTCGCGTGAACAGGGTCGTCGACGTAGCCATCACATGACGTGTGGTTGCCCTGCGGCGGAACACAAGGACACACCCACTGCCCGACCCAGCGACGCGGGCAAGTGCGAGAGAAAAGAATGGCCAGTGAGGCGGCGAGGCAGCCAGCTTCTTCCGAGTGGCAGCATCCAAGGTGCGGGTGCATCCATCGAGGGACGATGCCAAGGGGGTACCGGTTACGGGTGGGTGTGGTGACAGGCAACCAACTCGGTCACACGAGCGAATCCACCACTACCACCGCCGAGAAAAAAAAAAAAAAAAAAAAAAAAAAAAAAGAAAAGAGCGTCCCTGTCCATGTATATATATACGTGTCAAATACTAGGCGCTTAGCCGAAAAAGTAGGACACTCTAGCAACGTACTACGGGGCGTGTGTGTACGAGACGATATCATGGGAACACGCCCTGGCAATTCACCGAGCGTACCTGTGTTTGTAGCCCAAAGGATCCACGGAGATCACAATGCGCCGTCATAGTACAAGCGCGAGCACCCAGGGGCCGGTTACCAAAACCTCGTGTTCTCGGGCGGCAGCTCCCGCAGCATCCGGAACATGACGATATTAGAGGTCAAACTCGAAAACTGGGGCGAGTCAATACCACAACGGAGAGAGAGAGAGAGAGAGAACAGGGTGACTGACGCCGTTTCCGATAAACACCTGTGCCCGTTGACCGACCAGCATGTCCATGGCCTGTGCGACAGACTTGGCCTCCAACCCGAGCTGCAGATCGCGGCTGCTCGTGACCGCGTCCCACTTTTTTATCCCCGTGAGAGCCTCCTTGAGATCGTTCAACCACTCGGCGTCAGCATTGGTCATGATATAGATCCTCCTCAACCCCTTCGCTCCACCATGCACCCTCTCTTGGTCGGCAAGCACCTGGTGTACCCTCTCCACGATCTGTTCGATCGTCGGGAAACAGCGTTGAAAGTAGAGTTGCTTGGTGGCTTCGGTCGCCTCACGACCGTTGTTCCCATCATGAGGGGGATGGAACTTGTCGGGCAGCGTGGCAAACTTGTTGAAACCGTTCCAGTCCGAGGACCACTTGGCAAGATGCGCACAGTGACCAGAAAAGTCGCCTCTGCGAATATGCAACACAAGCAGGCCTGGGATCGGATCTATCTTGGTCGCTGGAAGGACCGGATCAACGTTGTGGAGCTCCTTGGGGGTCGGAGGCGACGAAAACGGTCGCAAATAAGACGGCAGGAATCGGAAAGACTTGTTGGTCGCCCCAAAGAGGTGTGCGTTCCGGGCGAACGCGTCCAAAACAAGCGGCGACCACGAAAAGTTGCGGAGGATCGGAGACCTGGAGAGGCGAGGCCACATGGACAATATCCGCGTCGACCCAAATAACCTGGATGGATCCGTGTGCGGTGAACCACGACGAGATCGGCGTGTGAACACGCACCATATTTCAAAGAGCTGAGGGGAATGGAGCTGGACTTGGACGCAGGGGTCGTTGATCGAGTCGAGTGTTTCGACCCAGGTGTCGAATATCTGCGACGCGGGCACGCTGCTGTCGTATCTGACGTGCTCGCCGACGACCGCGTTGCTGTCCAGGACGGTCGGGTTGGGGCACACCTGTGTAAAGTACTCCTTGTGGACGGCACGGGGTGTTGGATCCCCACGAGGGAACGCAGAGCCGATGATAGGACCTGAGACGAGCCATCGTCGAGCGCGACAAGGGCACGACAGCACACGAGCGACGCACCACTGATCAAGGCCGAGAGGGGTATCCGGGCAGGAATGAGCTTGCCGTTGTATTCCACGTGCTCGGGACCGTCGCGAGCCCATGTGTAATTATCAAAGACGAAGCTGGAGAGAGAGACGTGAGCTGGTTTCTGATGCGGAGGGCCGGAGAGGACGGACGCTCGATTTGTCTCGTGGGCGAGGAGTGCATTGAGGAGGAGTTCCTGCATGGCATTGCCCCATCCCGAGGCTGCGAGCACGAGTTACTCCCAGCGGCCGGGTGCGAAGGACCAGGCAGGGCTCACCGGTGACATGATTCGACGCCCAAAAAAACTTGGCATCGCGGCCCTCTGGAAAGGGCAAGGAGAGGTTGTGCTGTGGCAGGTGTCGTTCGTGGTCGTGGTAGGCTTGATAGAGCGGGGGATCGACGCCCGCCGGTGCGTCTGGGGCAGAGCGATGGTGGCCGTAGAACCAGACCAGCGCGGTGGACGACAAGAATAGGACGAGCAGTAGCCGGGTGCACCGCCTTGGGAGACGTGAGGGCGACGAGGGTCTCGCGTCGGAGACCTGGAGAGGAAGAATCTCGGTCGTGTGGAGGCACTGCCGTTGGCCCTTGGTGTGAGCCATCGAGGGTGGTGGTGGTGGTGGTGGTGGCTGAGCGCTGAGCGGGGTGGCTACGGTTCTCATGAGTGTACACTAGCCACTATCTACAGATCAGAGGCAACAGAGCAGAGCAGCCTGCGAGCCCGTCGTGCGAACGCAGCGGGGACGGTACACTTGGATGAGCCCGTGGCGTCGCCTGAAACGAGGCAGGCGCATAGTATAAAGACCGTCTGTGGAGGACGAGCGGTGATCGCCCAAGAATAGCGGCAAGGTTGCAGGTGCACGTCCAATGGGAATCACGGTTCTCAGGAGAGACGGACTCCCAGGCATGTGAGTAGAGGGCACTCGTCAAATGAAACTCTGTCGCCGTTCCATTTTTAAGGCGTCTTGTTTTGGCTGCTGGCCCATCACGGGGGGGTGCCCTCGAGGGCGAGATCCGGGCGAGCAGGGTGGCAGGCGATCTGGGCGAGCAGAGAGACCCGGGCGGGCTGGGGACGCTCTCACACACCAGCGGCGATCAGCCTCCCCGTCCGCAGAGATCAGTCGACAGACACGTCAAAACGCCCAGCCTCGGTGTGACTCCTGCCGAATGGGTTCACTTCAGGATGCATGTCCGTGCTCGCCGTGGGATGGGCAGAGTAGTGCATTAATAGGGTATAATTAACGTGGACTAGTGTACAAGCGATGCAGCCCTCGACGTTGCCGGCGTGTGTGGTACACAATATTGGAAATGTATGTACGGTAAGACGGTGCAAAACTAGTCGTGCGTTATCGTACAAGTGTCATATATGAGGATCGTCCAGCGAAAAAAAAAAAAAAAAAAAAAAAAAAAAAGCGGTCACTCGAAATTGTATTCGACGGCGATACGGCATGCATCAGGGATATTTGGGCCGTGACCGTGTTTGCGCAGACCGGCGAGGGACGGAAAGAGCGTATCGCACGCGGGACAAGGGTGGCCCGTGAGCCGCGATATGCTGTGGCCGTCGCGCGAGCGCGAGCGTTTCGAGGTGTGCGAGACCTGCGCGGTCGGTGAGCGGGCGGACGCGTGCGCGAGGCGGTACGTACAGTGTCGTCATCTGGCTGATGGGGATGTGTCTTGCGTTTCAGGGACGGAGGGCGGGCGTCTGGGGACGCGTCGGATGCGGGGGGGAGGGGCGCACGGGTGGCCTTGACAAAGGCGTCTCTCCAGGCGTGCACGCGCGTCATGCGCGTGCTGTACGTATCGTCCGTCCAGGGGATGGGCGCGCGGCTGTGCGAGGACTCGTCGGGGGTGACGACGGAGGAGCAGTACGAGGAGCAGTGCTCGTCCGGGTCGGAGGAGGGGCAGGACGAGGCGGACGAGGACGAGGCGGCGGCGGACGAGGCCTGGATGACGGAGGAGATGCGGCGTGGCGGGGGGGTCGCCTCGACGAGCTGGATGATCTGGATGGTGTGCGGCTGGCAGACGTAGAGATGATGGCCCGGGTGCTTGTCGCAGTCGAGCATGTGCACGAGCGACGAGGCGGACGCGGGCTGGAACATGACGCTGGCGAGAAACGTCGCAGCGGCGAGCCGGGTTTATAAAGTCTGCCACGCGAGCCAACGCGCGAGGGGAGAGGGAGAGAGATCTCAGATCCAGCCACCTCTGTTCAGTCGGAGCACGGAAATTCACACTCCGATATTCCCACCGTGATTAAAAAAAGAAAAAAAAAAAAAGAGAGAGAGAAAAGAAAAAAAGAAAAAAATAGAAGAATAAACCATTTTGGTGCCGTCAAGGCCGCATCGGGGCAAGCCACGCTTCTGCCGCCTCAAACTGGTCAATCAGCTCGCGCAACACCGCACCCTCCGAGTGAAGCTGCCTCATGGCAGTCAACGCCTGCAAACGTGTCAGCCTCGCGTCGCAGCCCAGCACGCCGCCCTTACAATGTCCCAGAACCGGAATCCCCGCTCCACCTCCAGCCTCGGCGTCTTCACCCCCGGGAACGTCTCCTCGCAGATCTCGAGCGCCATCTGCTTGCACTCCTTCACCCCCTCCGCCCCCGCATCCCGCACCCTCGTCTGGTTGTTCAGGTGCGTCAGCGTGTCCAGGTACACCTTCGCCAGCACCCCAAACCCCGTGTTCACCTCCGACTGCAAGGGAAGCGACATCGTAATGTCCAGCAGGTCGTCCCGCGCCCGGCGCGCATCGTTCCGCAGCAGCATGTTCAGCGTCGTCACCTCCAGCAGCGTGCGCAGCGCCCGCGTCAGCGACCGCACAAACGAGTTGAACACCAGCAGTTCGCGTGACAGCGGAGCGGACCATGCCTGCGCCTGCCATCTCCGTCAGCCCCTGCACCTGCCGCTCCATCCCTCCGCTCACCTTAAAGTTGAGCGGGACGATGCTCAACACCCGCATCACGAGCAGCATGCTCGATTTCTCATCCTCTGCGATCGACACGTCACAATCCCATCGCCGTGAGAGTGTCCCCCTCTTACCGGTTCCGAAACTGGGGCCCCCGCTAAAGGCTCGCCCAGACCACAGGTGTCCGTGCATCACCCCCGCCCTCACGAGCTCCAGGAATAGATACAGCGACTCTTGGAACTTGTCGTTCAGACGCGCTTGCTTGACTGCCGTGAACATCGCCCTCGCCAACGGTGAGTGCATGTGCGAGTTCAACAGGAACCTGCACTCCCAACATGTCGGTCCTGCCACTCCCTCCGTCCAGAGGACAGCCACTCACCCTCTCAGTTCGAGGAATCGCCATATCACGTTGGCCACCACCTCGTCTTTTTTGTCGAGCTGCCCCGTCGCAAGACTCGTCTTTCCCTTGGTCCGTTGCGCAAGCTTTTCCGATGCAGTCGCACCTAGGCACAATGCGAAATCGATCGTGGACGACTGCCAACAGTCAGCATCAAGCGCAACAGCCTCCGGGACCACCCACGTTCTGTCGCCTCAGCTCTTCCTCCACGATCGCGTAGCTGACGTTCCAGCCCGACACCCGTTCCGCCAGCTGCACCGTCTGTGTCGAGTAGTGTTGTATCGGCTTTTGTGCATGGGGCGGAAGATTCTCAAACCAAAAGTTCCCCGTCACTTTTCGATTGTTCCAGAATGTGTGTGACACGCTGCTTATCAGCGCAAGTGCCGTCGCCCGTGGGCCAGTCTGGCCGTCGGTAATCACCTCCTGGACGAATCGCCTGTACTCGGTAGTCTCGCCGTTATCGAGGGGCGGTGGTTCAACCACCTGACCGCTCGTCAGCCACACGAGTGCTTGAGGACCCAGTAGTCCCCGGGACAGATAAAAGTAAACCTCGTCTGGCAGCCGGTGAGTAAAGATCTCGTGCAGGTCCGACGGAATGTCCGCCGCGGTCGGGTGATGGGGATGGTGGTTCGGGTGACTGTGGCCGGGAGGTGTGGTGATGGCGAGAGGAAGCGGTACGACGGTCCCCTCGGACGAGAATATCAGAGAGTACTTGATCATCGAACGCGTCCGGGCATATTGGTCCGTGTATTGCGTCGTTTTCACCCCCTGATGCTCTGAAAAGGCGGTCACCGCGGCATGGCCAGATTTGTAGTACTTGACCATGTCGACCGTGGCCTTGAGTGCTTGGTCGTGCATGTTGGGCGGAAATGTTGGCGAATGATCGAATCCCACCAAGATTCCAATGTCAAGAAATTGATCCTCAGTGACTCCAAAGTCACTCAGGATAGTGCGCTTCGAGGTGAAGGTGAACGACGGCGTGCCGGACGTGAGGTCAAGAGAGGTAATCAATTTGTCCACCCCCGGATAAAGCAAGGTATCGGTTGGACCATAGACTGCATGGATATACGACTTGGGGTGTCGGAGGAGATAGATCAACTTGAAGCGGGGTAAACACGACGCATGGAAAGCTGTGCACACGAGAACGCACCTGCGCCCAAGCAATGTATGGCGCGACAAGAAACTCGACATTTCGATGCCTGAAGATCCGAAGGACCATGCGCCAGAGATCCCATTGAGAAAGACCACTACGGCTTTCGAACAGCTTGATGGCGGCTTCCTCCTGGCCAGCTTCATACTTGGACCACGCCTCTCTCCTGTCCCTGCAAGCTTCGGCGTGATTTTGGTGTTGCTTCCACCGCTTGGCGGGGAGCAGTCCAGGAAAGACAAAAACTGGCTTTATGTGGAGTTTTTCGAGGGCACGAAGGTCAGCCTCGATGCGCTGGGTTAGGGCGAGGGGAAGACCACCCGTAGCGGCGAGAAGGGGTTCACGCGACGGTGGGTTATCCGTGAGCTGTTGCAAATAATACGACGCATCGATCCCAAGACGCGAGTCTGACAGGACGCTGAGAGAAAATGTCTGCAAGTGCTTCCGCCCTGCAAGATAGTCTAATTGCCGTCAGACGTCCGTCGACCCCTCATAATAATATCCTCACTTTCAAGGTGTTTGATGGGCATGGCCGGACTGTCAGCTCAAGCGAAACGCCAAAACTTTCGAGGGCTTTGGACAACGTTGCACACACCGTCGAGCGGTACACCAACAGTTGATTACATAATCAAGGTATTCTTCCCATCTCCCAGTCTCAAGTGAGCTCAAGTGGTACCTGCTAGACTGTCTTTTCCATCACGACGAGGCTCGACTTGTACATACAGCCTTGGCTGCGCCAACATGGGCGAGTGAACTGGTGACTGCTGGGATGCTCTCCCACTCGATCAAGCCTTGTACATAACAGGACACGGCTTTTGCTCACATGCACCGCGCTCAACGAGATCTCCTGTGAGTATCTTCAACCTCGCAAAGTTTAATATCCTTTCTACCGACAGGAACTGAGTCGGCCGTCATATCAGCGCCAAGCACACTTCAACATTTCTCCGAGCAACTTTAATCTCAATGTCCCACACTTTTGTTCAGGTTACCAATCTCAGGCCGCTTCTTGTGGCGGCGTAATATTTTTCAGCTAGGCCTGTGTGCCGCTTCTTCATGAATAGAACCTGCCTGTGACATCAAGTATCGTGTGTCGCGGCGGGACAGCCTTCCCTTGATGAACGTGGCTTGTGAAAGACCCTGACCCTGCCTCCCAGATCGTAAGCGAGTGCGCTAGTCACTTATCTTCACTCTCGGGTACCATGCGACTCACTGACCGGCAAGCACTGATAAATGGGCAAATCGACGTGTCCGCGTATCAGCTGCGCTCGTTCTGGCGTAGTGCGTCCCGGACTCGCTGCGCCGTTCGCACCACCACTTACGAGACCTCTCCCACTGCCTAGAGACTTGACGAGTCAACATCATGAGAACAGATCACACCATGCCACGGCCAGTAGTTACCACCCCCTCGCCATTCATCTAACCAAATCCGACGGGCGTTGTGGACCGGAAGAGAGATTGGGAGCATCTGTGGGATGTCGGCCTCCATCATCCCTTGATTTCGGATTGCTCACTCAGAGCTAATTCGGCCTAGCGTTCTGGACATGGACGTTTCAGGCTCAGTGCTGCGATCGTCCTAGCTTAACGCGCTGTGTTTTCCTTTAGACCTAATCAGGCGTGAGACTCCAGTGCCTGGGTCGATCACATGCAACGTTGAACACCGGGTCGGGGAAATCCAAAGGCCTAGTGATATCTCTTGAACGTGTCGCTCGATCACGGGACAGACAGGGCGGTTCACGTCACTCTGGAAACAATTCAAACAGACATCAAGAGAATGAAATTTTGATCATTCACCGTCTCGTTCGCACTCACGGTGTTTTCGCCGAATGCACGTATGTCTATCTGATGGTTTGGTGCACAATCTCCACCTTATGTCATGTGCTGCTGTGGTTGACGGAGCTTCCAAGCCTTTTCAAAAGTGCATGAGAATGCCCTCGACCAGATCAGGCCATGTCAGCCCGCACAAGCTTTCAAACTTTGATTGGAAGGACGTTAGTGCGCCTGAACGTGGCTCATGATTCCAATTAATCGCTACAGGCTACGATCAGTCTCTGCTCCCTGGGCCAAAGCTACCTCAGTTGCTGTTTTCGCGCCCTCGTCGACTCTCATGTGCACATGAATTGGTGGTCGCATCCGCAAGCTCTGGCCGATAGCGGGACCAAGGGCGCACAGTTCCCGAGCGATGACGTTAAACCACGTCTCTCAGACGTAATTCCAGTATGCTCTGTCGGTGACTCTCCCGCGATGAGACAAAGACCACGCACTGGAGCGCAAGGAGCTATGTGCCGTTCTCCTGGAACCATTTGCCCACGGATGCTCCGTCGCACGTGGGTCTCTCGTCATCTCATGGGGCCACTCGAGCGTGGCCGTGTATCTGATAAGGCTCCTCTTCTCACAGCAATCATACCTTTATAGAGGACTGCTCAAGAGCCGAATATGATGATCCGACGTGGTAAGAGTGACCCGCGTGGACCATCAGGCTGGAAAAAATCTAAAAGTCGTAAGCGAGCTACGTGTAGGGTCCCCCCCTTCATCAAGACACAGGGGCTAGATTTGAGCCTCCGAATATGTCAGGACCCATTGAAAGAGACCGGTCGTCGGTAGGCCCGCCGAGCGCAAATGAAGTCCAGACTATGAACGCTGAACGCTTCTGCGCTGTTCTTTTTCCCGCCGACTCCGTGCACTATCGCAGCTCTTCACCACGAACGAGGGTGAATGCAACGTAGACCGACCCTACCATGGGCTCACGCGTGTCGAGGCCGATGCCCGCACAGCTAGTCGCGACACGTCGTAGATGCTGTCAAACACTGGCATGCATAGCCGATTTGGATAGGCGGGACTGCACAGAGTGTTGAGACGTCTGCATGTTTTTTTTTTTTGTGGCCGCACGAGAATTGCACGACGGGTTCATCCAAGGACGGACTCTGATCTCCCCCTGATTCAGTGACTGGGTGCCCCGGCAGGCACAAGCGGGATCCGCCTAGGCCCTTGTCCCTGCGTGTCAAAATGTCTCAGTAGTATGTATTGTCGCACGTCCATCAGCAGCGCGACATACACTCCGAGCGCGCATTCAAGTCTCCAATCGATTGTGGTTGCGGAGCCCCGACGTCAGTGTCAAATATCGGGGTCATACGGCGGATGGTCCACTGGCGTCAGGGGCACACAGTCCCGGTGATGTACCATGTCAATCAATGTCGTGATGGGGACTGGATTGGCGAGACGCGGTAGGCTCCACGGTAGTATAGTCAATCTCTGTCTGCGTTGATCAGCGGCGTTCCTAGGTGGAGTTGCTAACATGAGAGATGTCACGATCTGATCGTGGTGAGGACAATAGCATGGCACACTAGCCTGTGAGCGGATCTGGACGAACGTGTCCAACCAAACGGCGAGTTTTACCGAGCGGATGTGTGCTACATGGCGTTCCATCTAGCAATGGCGGTGTCTACTACCAGCTCCTGCACGTGTGGAGAAGCGAAATGAGTCGATCAAGTTGGCATCTGCTACCTCTGTCACCGTATGTGCTCTGTGATTTCTATATCATGTACTCCGTGATTTCATCCAGGCGCACCCTTGTCAGACGGCTCCAAGCCAACTTGGACCCTGTGTACTGGACATCCCCTCAAGTTCTTTGGCTATCCCACTGCGCTAGTGTTTATGTTTCCTCGTAACACAAATCCCATTCCATCGCTTCATGAGTGCTTAGGCGCAGTCAAACGCATGAAACGCCACCGTGTGGTCGACTGAACGTCTTTCTCTAGGACATGGTATCGCCGACCAATCCGGTGGTTAGGCCAGGATTGTTAACGCGAGAGCCTGACCATCAAGTCCGGAACCCGCTTACTTTGAGTATATACTACTACGGCTCGAACACGGACGAATATATTCCCTAGCGACTCGGAGGCGGCAGTCCGTCGGGTAACATCTCCATTCCACTGGCTGTGTATCCACCCATAGTGTCAATCAGGAGACAGGCGTGTAAGGCACTTGAACGCATTCTGTGGCATATTTTTGGTGATGAAACGTAGCAACTGGACGGGCACGGATGCAGATACGGGACGCGTTGGCCACTCTTTTTATTTTCTTGACTTGGAATGTTTCGTGCAGAAGACCAGACGGCGACGTTCAACTCGTAGTGCACACTCATCCTGAGTAGATAAAACATGGTGTGCACAAATGACTTTGGTATCCTTGCAATTCGGATCGTGTTCATGGATCGGAGCCTGCCTGCCGATCGGGCCATAAAAAATTGTCTACTTTGACGTGACTGCTGCAAGTTGAAACTATCGAACCTGACATCGGGCTGGAAGAGCCGAAAAAAAAAAATCCTGTAGGATGGTATTTCCCTGATCATGGGTCGCGAACCGTGTCTACGGTGTCCAATATCAACATCAAGAACTGGTCGGACAAAATGAACGCGGTATTACAGTTTCTCGGGGTCGGACTCTCACGTCGAGCAGAACGCGTCGTCAAGTCCCCATATTTGACGTGATGTTCAAAAGTGGATACTAGTTCTGGATGTTAATTGCATGACGCGTGTTAGATCTAAACTGTTCGGAAAGACCGATCCCCGCATGTGTTATAATGTCACTCGATGCCCCTCGAACAGTATGCGCAATCTTATCATAGGCTGTGATTACTCCATGTGTCTAGCGTTATTACGGATGGGATCAGTTTCGCACTGGTACCCGTTCCATGTTGACAAGCGACCCACCTAGCGGCTAGCAGAGGGTCCTGACTGCAATCGGGGGCTACAGGGACGATCAAATCCAAGATTGACCTAGCTGGTAAGTCGTTTGATTTATTGCCAATCTGTGATTCTCGCGCCTGCATGTCGTTACCCGCTTACCACTAGTAGTGTCTCGTAACCGGTCGTGGGCTCGGTATGCACCCTTGGCCAAGTTGCAGCACGTCCGGGCGCAGATGATCCGAAGGGGCCGAGGATTTCTCAGCTCTGCCCGACGTGACGCACCGTGTTCGGAGCCGCATTCGTCCATCCGCGGGGACCGAGCAAAGGATCCGTCGACTTACCCTGTTTGAAAGGGCTTTGTGTCCAAGTTTTGCACACGAGAAATGACTTCCCCTTTGAGTGTGCAGTCTGATCGGTGTGTATGTCAAGTTCCTGGGACCGGTAACGGATACTGAACAACGGGGGGGGGGAGGGTAGCCATTCTGACCGGCTGACTTTCATTTTTGGATGCGTTCGTCGGTACCCGTCTGGCAAGCCCGCAGTCAGAAAGACCCGGAATGTTCACCCGAGGCGCTGCTAGCTACACGAAGTCCCATCAAGTACCTCTCCTGGTTTCGTATCATATGAAGGGTACGTATCTGATTGTCCTATATTTGCAGTGATCTATTATGCCGGCGCTTTTGGGCCCTAGGATGTTGTCTACGACTCGATGGAGTTTGGCTCCAGAAGCTCTATCACCGCGGACGTGGTCATTCTAGATCGATGATATGAGGTATCATGCGAGCGCCTTTCGCGTCGCAGAAGAATGTTGAATGGGAGATGTGTACCGAGTTCGGACGCCTCATTGCTCTGCTAGTAGGATTCGACTTTCGTGAGGCTCCCGGGTCTCCAGGACGGCGGGAGACATTGTGCATCTCTCCGCGTCCGAGTCCTGTGAACAAGCAGGAGAGATCAGCCTATGGTCTACAGGAGTCCACAGCGCTCGGCTCTCGTTGATCATCGTACATCTGACGAGTCTACCCGTCCGATGTTGTGTGCATCCATCATGATGTACAGATTCACCGTCCTCCGATTCACACAGCAAGTCATCTTTGGATTAACCTCGGTGCACACCCAGCCTCTCATAGATCTCGCCCCACATGTCTCCCCCTGCACGCGGCGCATTCATCGTCATCGAGGGACTAGACAGGTCCGGGAAAACCACCCAAGTCGCGCGTCTCGTCGAGCGCATCCAGTCCACGACCACGGACGCATCGGGTTCAGGCTCCCCCCTCACAGCCGTGCTCCTCAAATTCCCCGGTTAAGAGTCGCCTCTCTCTTCCGTGCCATCCTGTTCTGACGCTCTCTCTCTTCACCCCCCTCTGCCTCATGGTCACGACCCTGGCGCCGACGGCTCTTATCGCGACCATGATCACATCCCACCCGAACGAACGCACGAACGCACGAACGCACGCACGCACGAATCAGACCGGACGACAGCGATCGGAAAGATGATCCACGCGTACCTGCGCTCCGAATCCGACCTCGACGACCACGCCATCCACCTCCTCTTCTCCGCCAACCGATGGGAACTCGCGTCTGTCCGTTTGTGTGTGTACCTGCCCTTTGATTGACACTTTTTTTTTTTTTCGATCTTCCTGCTCTTGCACCATCCGACCCGTATGCCGCCTGTGTGCAATCCCCTTCGCCTTACCACAGCTCGAAGATCGAAGCGTTGCTCGCATCGGGGACTACAGTCGTCGCGGATCGCTACGCCTTCTCGGGCATTGCGTTCTCGGCTCAGAAAAGTCCCCATCTCAACCTCACGTATGAATGGTGCAGAGCACCCGAGATTGGCCTTCCTGCACCCGATCTGACGCTGTTCCTCGACGTCAAACCAGAAATAGCCATGCAACGAGGTGGTTACGGCGAAGAGCGATATGAAAAACACGAAGTACAGACAAGAGTGCGGAAGGTCTTTGATAGAATCGGTACGGAAATTGGCGCAGACCGATGGGTCGTTATAGATGCGGGCCAGGATCGAGACAGAGTTGCAGAGGACATTTGGAACAGCGTCGTGCCAGTTCTGGAGAACACTGACAAGCCAGTGACAAGACTCTGGCAAGGTCAGGACAGATTAAGATGATGCTCAATGAGGCATCGAGTCTATGCCCAGACTCTGAACGGCTTGTAATACATTTGCTAACATATTGCAAGAGGAAGAAATATGTAACGAGCGACGGCGAGTCCGAGAGACAAGGGGCAAGCAAGGAAATTAAACATGGCAACATGGAGGCAATATTGATGTGCTCACGGACAAGAGCAAAAGGTGCACACGAGAAAAAAAATTAAAACGTGCAACACCAGAAATAAACCGTTTAAAAACGCCACACACACCTGAACAATCCATACCCCATTATATCCAGAAAACGTGAAAGTAAGATCATGCGTGTCGCGTTGACCAGTCGAGACTTATCAAGAACCCGCAGAAAGTCTTGAGACAATCACTGCCAAAGCGATCAGCACTCCCCATCTCCACTTTTCCCAGATTAGTTGACGCCAAGAGGCCGACCATTCTTGTGGAACAACTGGTTTGTTCGTAGATGTCAAAGAGTTCGAAGTCTCAACAGGCATCGTGACGGTTTCCATCGGCGTTTGGGTCGCCCCGACACTCCGTCTGAGGGTCACCTGCTGCGGAAGCGTTGCTGAGGTAGAAGACAGGGGGGGCGAGGGACACGGACTAGCCGTACTTGCTGAACCAGTGTCGGCCATTCCACGTTCCCGTTCGCCCATATTTGGTAAGTCCTGAAGGGTGGGTGTGCAATACTGCAAGCGATGGGAACGATGATCAACAGACCAGACACAGCCAAAGTGAGGAGTGAAAATCATAGCAAGGCCAAGTCACGAGATGTCTATCAGCTCCATAACAACAAATTAAATGGCCGGTAACCTACCTCCGGGAATGCATCTCGGAAGCGGGGTTGAGTCAGGTTGAAGGCATGGCTCTTTGCAGCGAAGGAGTGCTTGTGGCTGTCCGACGAGGTGATGGAGCCAGTGGTCATTTCATCAGACAACATGAAAGATAAGAGGCCGGTCAATCTAATGATGCCAAGTCAGCAAGTGTTGTAAGGGGTAGGTCGGCGATAATTAAATTCGCCGCGACCATCATAGATGGTCATCACGGGCGCCCAGCCGTCGGAATATGGGTAAAGTGAACGTACATGGTTGCGACGCTCCAAGCTGGATTCCACTGTAAATGCGCAGGAAGCAATGTCAGTGCCGACAAAGAAATTCATTTGAAGAAGGAACCTACAGTTCCCGGATGAAAATCTGACATTGAGAAGCAAATCTTCTTATCTGGTTGAAAGCGTCCGGAGGGTGTGAACATCTACGAAAAATTTGGTGAGGGGCTAGAAAGGGAAGATTGAGAGGGTAACCTTGATGCCTGGGGGTTTGAAGGGGTATTCTGAGGGGAAAAGGAGGACTCCATGGTACTCTCCGCCGGCGAAGGGTGAATCGGGGGGACCACGCTGCATATCAAGTGATTGGCATGGATTGCAGACGACAGGTGAAATCGCGCACGATAAGGTAATTCCCTGGTGAAGAGGATCAGAAATAGATTTTGAGGCGATAACGAGACACTAACAGGTCAAAATGTTCTTTTCATCGGGGACTGCCCAGACAAATGGGGGTGGTTCCTTCTGCATGCTGATGTACTCCTTTGTGAGCTAGATGGGGTCGACGTTGAGTAAGGGCGATGAGTGCGATGAAGGGAGTGCATACACGTTTCTGAGCAGCCTTGCTGGCCATGGCAGGAGAGGAGGAGGACAAGTGAGAATGTGGCGGTCGTGGATGTGGACGAAGGCAAAAGCGCCTGGGAGGCGAGCATACGTTTGGCCCACCCCACAAACACGCACAAACAATCCTCATAAACCAACCAAACTTGTTTGGGTTAGGGTCACCACGCCAGCAACGATTAGGATTGGCAAAACGTCGCCATGGTGCTACGGTCTCCATTACATTTATTGTTGTCGACGCTCGACCACAGGTCAGCTTGGTCGGGTGGGCACCTGCCATACAATAGTGGTTTCAGCCTCACCGCAGTCCCGCACCGCCTCGCCCTAGGCGCAAACAGTGCCCTTATGTCTCTGCGGCACAATCAAAGAAGCTGGCGCCGATGTGTCAGGACCCTTGATGCAGGACTACTCTCCGTTTTTTGTCTTGTCCCGCAGGCCGAATTGTTAGCCGACATACATTGGGAGTCGTCCTTCGCTTCTAACGAAAGCCGTGTAATTTTGGCTGTGCCCTCCTCCCGCGCATGAGTTGCACTCGCCCTAGGGGGGGGGGAGAACAGGGGTTATTTTGACTAATCCAGGCAACATACAGATCAAACGTTTTTCGCAAGCATTCACCACGATGGCGACGCTTCTCCCTCCACCAAAAAGACAAAAGGTGTATCACGGCGTTCCAGAACCGGAGCCAGAACCAATACAGTCCTCCCCAAACATCGTCGTCCAGTTCGTAAACGAACACGATGGTGCACCCATCGCACCTGCCGTCAACCTTCCGGCGAATATCGCACGACAGACCCTCGAAGCACTCGTGAATCAGCTGCGCACAAAGGCGAGCCACCACAACATATCTGCACATCTCGATTGACACATCTACCACATAGGAGGATGACGACCACGTGCCCTTCGCATTTCATGTCGCTCTGCCAGAGCACGCCACAAAGCCCAATGCCCCGACTCGCATCGTCATCTCAAAGTCAATCCAAGAGGACGTGCTCAACCACTCCTCAAAAGCGTTTTCGGAGGAGAACATCCTCGTCGTTAGATGTGCACCACAATCCGTATTCAAAGTGCGTCCTGCAACACGTTGCTCGAGCACCCTATCAGGTACGTCAGTCCATCAACATGCGTCTCATCGATCTGGGGTGAATGTAATTCAATTGGACGAGTCTAGGTCACTCTTCTCCTATATTATGTGCTTCTTTCTCTCCGACCGGCGCACTCCTTGCCACAGGGTCCGGCGACACCCATGTCCGGCTGTGGGATCTTAATACCGAGACGCCGTCTCACACCCTCGTTGGACATACCGGATGGGTCCTCTGTGTCGAATGGGACCCTATCGAGCGTAAACTTGCCAGTGGTGGACATGACGGACACGTGAGACTATGGGACCCCAAGTCTGGAAAGCCGATGGGTGACGCGATGAAAGGCCACTCAAAGTGGGTGACTTCGCTTGCTTGGGAGCCCGTCCATATGTAGGCATCCTTTTGCGGTGTTCAGACCGTCGGATCACGCATATGATAGCACAGAAACCCGACTACACCCCGCCTCGCATCGTCATCAAAGGATGGGACCGCACGCATTTGGTCTACAGCAACCCGACGGCTGGAGTATACTCTCGGTGGTCATACAGCCAGTGTCAATGTCGTCAAGTGGGGAGGAGGAGGAAAAGGTGGGAAGGGCATGCTGTATACCGCTAGTAGTGATCGTACAGTGAGGGTGTGGGATGCACAAGGGGTGAAGCTTTTCGTCACATATCAGGCAGCACTGCTCATCATCATCATCTCGTAGGGCAAGCAATTGATGATCCTCAAGGACCATGCACACTGGGTAACCACCCTTGCTCTGAACACTGACTTTGTCATACGGACTGGTCCATTCGATCATACTACAAAGCGACCTGCATCCGACGAGGAAGGTTCGTTCCTCTCACGGGATGACCTATAAATGGGCACTTCATGTTCCACACCCAGCTCAAAAGCTTGCATCAGAAAGATATGATACTCTCGTATCTCATACCCCTGAACTTCTGATTTCAGGGTCTGATGACCACACCCTTTTCCTGTGGTCGCTTTTCTCGACCGTGTCCGAATCTGGAGTTGGCGGATCAAAGCCCGTGAATCGACTTACAGGACATCAGCGACAAGTATCACACGTTGCTTTTTCACCCGATGGGCGATGGGCGGCAAGTGCGGGCTGGGACAGTGCAGTGCGGCTCTGGGATTGTACGGGAGGATCTGGTGAGTCTTTCATCCTGTTCCAGTGCTGTGTCGCTCGTTCACTCGAACACTCAGATACTATCGGCAAGTTCGTGGCGACACTGCGTGGTCATGTAGGACCAGTGTATCGGCTCGCATGGAGTGCGGATTCGCGGATGGTAGTCAGCGCGAGCAAAGATCACACTGTCAAAGTACGTTCCACCTTACCCGCGATCGTTCCCACATTCATGGCGCTCCGGTTAACCTATATCATCCGATTCGCTCAGATCTGGGACCTCAAAACATATAAACTCAAAAATGATCTTCCGGGACACACGGATGAAGTGTACTGTGTCGACTTCGTTGCTGACAAGGTCGTTAGTGGAGGACGGGATCGGACGGTTAAGATGTAAGTTGGTTCCTGGTTCGTCGCCGCTTTGCGGGCTGACGTGGCTGTAGATGGAAAAACTAGATTGGTATAGAATCTCAGTAGTTTGGACGCGGAATGGAACTCTCGCAAGTTGCTGAGACCACGGTGAACGAAGTCATGAGGATTTTGATATCAGCATGCAGCTCATACCTTCATCAACAAAAGAGGCTTTCTTCAGCGTGATATAATGCAAGCTTTGTGCTCGTGTTTACCGCGGACCCACCGAGGGAGAATGAATGTTGATGAACTTTATAGAACGTGCCAATTCTCCGAAATCCTTTGAACCGCCTTGATCATCACCGGTATCCACTACGGGAACCGGTGTGATTGCAAGCTGTGGTGGGGAATAAGTCGGACCCGTTTTTCAAGCGACTCGCAAACTTCCATAGACACAGTCTCTCACTACACGGACGCTTTCGTTGTGATACATAGGGTCCCCTGTCGTAAACGGTCTCGGTACTTTACACTTACCAGCCTTACGGGAACGACTGCTTGTGCATTAGAAGATGGGGTTCAAGAGAATCTCTTGGGTTATGTTCTCCAGCTCGGAGTGGGTCCCCAGTCGAAGGGTCAGGCTTGGTAGATGTGTGCTACGGGAGGCAATCATAGGAAGACATGAGAGCCGACTACCACGGTGTGATTAGATCGGCGATGTACTGTCGATAGTTCGTAGGCCGCTCCGTTGACGGGATCGAGCTGGTGGCCCGGGAAATAGATAAACTATACATCAAGCCCTCAAGTCCAACTGCTAGAACCCATGCCGTGATTTGGATCTTTGTTGCCTTGGAGTTACCCGATCTCAGATTAGGTCTCCCAATGTCTCCGGACCAGCTCGTGCAACCGGATGTCACACCTTGTATCCCCGTGTCGCGTCGACGCAAGTTCGCATCGGTGTATTATACTAGCCAGCGTGGCGTTCAGTGGCTTGTAAGGCCATTTGGTAGATCACATACCTGAACGATGATGTAACTTCGAATAATGTCTTGAGGGTGTGCATTATGCTAATTTCTCCCATACTTTATGCAAGGCACGGATCAACATGTCTGATTCAGCCATGATACACATTGTACTCGGCGGAAGTTGCGGAAGGTACCCTTGAACTCGACGTCCGTCACTCTGTTCGGTGACTTCACCTTCTGCGGTCGTGTCACTGACACCCTGTCATGCCGTGCTGTAGAGAACAGCGGCGGTAGTGTTTGAGATCTGTAAAGTTGATTTGTGGGTCTCATATCACCGGAACGCACGCTCAGTCCCTTGAGCAGCTTTCCGCTATTATACGTGAACAACTTAGTGACTCAGTGAGTAAAACGACTGAGTTGCCACGGACACACCATGTTGAAGGCACAGACAAGTCCTGGCAGTGTGCGAATCCAATGCTCAGAGCAGGGAAGCAGACTGTCGCCCAAGTGTATGGCCCCAAGGCTGGTCCTGATGACTGAATGAAGAGTTGCAGTCATATGGGAACGGGATTCTTGCTACCGTGTGGTTGTTGCCCGACCACAACTCAGCTGTGAACTGATGTATCGGGTTTTGCACATATTAATGACGGTACCTGATCAGCGGTATCGGCCGACTAGCTCAGTTGGTTAGAGCGTCGTGCTAATAACGCGAAGGTCTTGGGTTCGATCCCCACGTTGGCCAAGTCATTTTTTACTTCTCCCGAACCAAGGCAGGTTTCCCTCTTTGGATCCGAGGGATGTGATACCAGTCTGAAACTCGGCCCGTTGACTCCGCAGACCTCGCTTTGAACGAGGCGTCCTCATCGTCCGCCCCGAAAGAGTTGTCGTCTCAATTGCGACCCGACTGTTGTCACCGTCGTTGGCGATGTCGTCGGCCCACTCATCTCAGCTCGTTTCGTTCCCAACATCAGAGTCAGTATCCACCTTACCGCTCCCTGTTCCTCACCTTCCTTTTCGTCGCATATCTCTCCCAACCACTCCTAGCCCCGCACTTGCCGCTCACAGACAGTCTGTCGCGAGTCTCGCATCGTTGGACTCACTCGCCGAAGAAGCAGTCGTGCACCAACACCGTCGGGTTAAGCGCAGGTCGCTTAACCCGGCCACGAGGCCACACAGGCGCACACAGGCTGACGATGACAGACAGACAAAGCGGTCCAAGATCATTTCAGAGTTCTATGCAACCGAGAAATCCTACATCGATGGTCTCGATCTCGTGTACAATGTATGTGTGCACCTTGCGTTTCGAATAATAGTCTGTTCACTTCGACCAGCATTTTCTAACGCCCATCCTTCGATCATTGGATACATCCAGACCCCTGCTGACACGAAACGAGATAACCACACTCTTCTCGAACTTTATCGACATCTGGAATTTTCACCATGCATTCTTCGCCGCTTTGTCCAAACGTCTCCACCCTACCACGCCAACATCCAACCACAATACCCCGCTTTCGTCTCTGCTTCTTGCCCATTTTCCCTATCTCTCTCTCTATGCTCCATTCATTACAGCCTTTCCTGCCGCATTAGCATTTTTGACTTCGCTCTCGCAATCTCCCATGCCAAATCCAGCTTTTGCGGCCTTCCTTCGAGCCCAGGAATCCCATCCTGTCTGCGCGCATCTTAGGTTGGCAGATTACCTTCTGACACCTGTACAACGGTGTCCGCGATACCTCTTACTACTCAAAGACTTGCTCAATTCCACTGACTCAGATGACCCTGAATGGGAGAAACTACAAGACGCCCGAGGGTTAGTTGAGAAGAGTATGCTCCCAACTTCATGATATCAGCACGTCTATAACTGACCAGTTTATGGACAGTCACCGTCTCTCTCAATACGGCACTCGCAGTTCATGCGCAGACGCTCGCGTTGATATCCTTGCAACGTAACACTCGCGATCTGCCACTTGTGCTCACCCCACTTGTTGCGCCGGGGAGGCAACTAATCAAGCGTGGCACGCTGATACGTTCAGGTGGCGAAGGCGAGGGAGCGGGACGAAAGTCCTTCGAGTTTTTGCTGCTGAGTGACTACCTATTATGGCTCGAACATGAAGAAACAGGTATGGGTGTCCTCATTCACGATGGAGGCGGCCAGAGCCCCCGTAGGCGGAGACCATCGATAAACGCGCTCGGTAGCAACGACGAAGAGAAGTGGTGGTGCAGAGGTTACATGAGCCTTGTCGACATGGAGGTAGTTATGGTCGTCGATTGGCCTGGCGGTGTGGGTTCTGGGGGTGGAGGCGGGGAGAGGATCGAGGTGCTGAGCCCAGAGGGCTCATTTGCCTTGCATCATGGTAAGGATTCCCATTATCTCCTATGGTCGTTGGTCCTTAGGCTTCCATCAGATCCATCCACATCCAACGCGGGGGATTCTAATAGTCTCAGCGCTTGGTTAGACACCATCCGGACGACACGTGCTGCGCGCCTAGCGGCGCTCGCGTTGTCAAATCCTGACTCCACCCTCTCGGCCAGTACCTCGGGTGTCCACCTCAGACGCGCACTTCGCGCGTTTGCGAGCGAGAGCGATTACATTGACGATGAACAGAAGCCGGGAGAATCAGGAGATAGGAATCCGCAGGAAGGTTTCTCATTGGCTGGGACGCCGCGCTCTCGCTCTCGTCGCGCACAGTTGGATAGCTTTCTCCCGCCTGTCTGGATTCCGGACTCGAGAACAGATACGTGCATGAGGTGCGGACGACCATTTGGGTTTGTCCTAGACCTGAGGTTAAGTGACGTTTTCGGGTGGGGATTCGGAAAGGGAAGTTCCGGTGGAGGTGAAGGCAAGCAGAAATCGGAAACCGAACGAGATGAGACAGAGGGTCACCAAGTCGGGAAGAGGATGGGAGGAGGAGCTTGGAGACGGAAACATCATTGCAGGATTTGTGGGCGCGTTGTTTGTTCAGTGTGCTCTGGCAAGGTATTTTATTCTCAAGCTCTCCTCTTACAATAGGAACGCTAACAGGTTCTATAAGACATTTTACATAGTTCAAGACGATGGCGACTCATCGTTAGCGGACAAGAAGCAGAAACCGAAACCTGCTCGTGCTTGCGAAGAGTGCTACGAAGCGGCATTCCCGCTCATTTTTCCCTCTTCGAACGGTCCTGAGCCCATCTCTCCCGCATTTTCTGCGACGCAGCCATCTTCCTCTAGCCAGACACCATCAGACCGACCATCCACACCTGAAGCCGATGAACACCCCGACACACTTGAGATTCAACCGTGGTTATCTATCCCCTCTCGTCAAGCAGTCAGCAAGGACGTTGGAGAAGCTCTGATGGCAATGGACTTCAGTCCTACTGTGGGTGCGTTGAGTAGGAGTCCCTCACGAGCAGCACTGAGCGTCAGCCCCTCACGCATTGGACTGAGCAATAGCCCTTCCCGAAAATCACGTCTCAGTACGAGTCCCACAAAAGGGGGTGCTGTCCTGAGAGACCCGCACGCTCCAGTCTCTGGCAGTGCTACGAGTAGCCCATCAAGGCGTATCGTGCATCTCCCTCGTATCTCTTCTGGGGATTCGGACCCCAAACCTCCTTCTCCCTTATCCACCGTGCACACTGAATATGGAGGTTTGAACAAGGATGCCCGTCGAGAGGACCATGGGTCTATCCCGACTCGTCCAATCCGAATGCGCCCCTCCCCAACGCGTCCACGGAGTTACCACGATATCCTAGAGGATTTCAGCATGCACGAGCGTGGTCTCAGTATACCCTCCTCGATTTCGAGCGCCCCAGGTCTTGGTTCGGTGAGGGAAGGCGAAGACGAGGTCGAAGGCGAAGAAGGCGAAGATGGCAAGGGCGAAATTGGAATCGAGACTCACCCACGTGTTCGGTTACAAGAGGGATCGGGATCTTCTTCTGTCCTCGCGTCTTCCGACAAATTCTCACAAGAAAGGGAAGGGGTGACGCAGAAAGGCCCCATGGACGATGGTGCGGCTTCGAGGGAAGACACTGCACGGCGGAGAAAACGGTTCTCGATGCCTGCTGTGGCGTTGCAGACTGCGCCCGTGTTTGCACGTGCCCGCCAGGATCCGGAAGGCACTGAGAAGAGACGGTCCGCTCTCGTGCACGGGGGAGAGAAGGATAAGAGCAAGAAAGAAAGGCAGGGGGAGAAAGAAGGTTCCGCAGTAGGATTGCTCATGGAAGTGCTCCGGGGTAAAGTCAAGTATCCGGGAAAGAACTCTTAGTAGAACCTCCCGCTGTAACGCTCACTGATGGGACTGGTTCATCTGTATTCTATGCACTTAGCAATATACTCTGTACATAGCACTCACGTTCACATCCTATGCATAGGTATGTACAATATTGTACAAAAGCTTTCTGTTCAGTAAGAGCCCTTAAGCATGCAATACTACCCTGTTCTACAATTCGCATGGGGTTCTCCAATGCCACACAAGAAATAATGCTATCGCGAAGATCAACTTTACACTTGGAGAAAGAAGTATGAAAGTGGGGCCCATTTGATACGTATCGTGAATTTTACCTATGGCACACAGGGTCACCTTCTCGTCCTGCAAGCGTCAGATGCCTCTGTCCCAACCGGACACTGCGCCCTCTGGTGCCTCTGCAGAGAGTCCGCGCGCGCGAAATGCGTCCCACAGCCCGGGCAGGGCACCTTTTCCTGCATGTGCACGGCCAAAATATGACGCGGGATGCTTTCTCGTCGCATCGATTTCCGGCACGTCTCCCAGCAACAGACCTGGAACGTCTTGTCGGCCGTGACCCGGATCGCGTGTGCCGATTGCAGATGGTGTCCAATCGCGTTCTTGGTACCAGACACGTCTGTGTCGCACGGACCAGCGCCGTCGGTCCATCTGCATTGGTAGACATGTGTGCTAGCGGGCGGAGCGCTCCGTCTCGCGCGGTCCGGTCCAACTGGATAGGGGGTGTGACGCAGTGAACGAGGCGGCGTAGTTCGAGATAGCAATGAGGACGCATCGACGCGCATGCTCGATGAACGAGCCGTAGGTTTCAGGGCTAGATAACTCTCCGGAAGTGTGATTGTCTGGGACGAGTGCGTGACGAGATTATCCCCAACCCTGGTGAACGTCTCCTCTCCGCGGACAAACGGGCGCCGGGAAGCGAAACGCGACACGTTGTCAGAAGGGGAAACGTGCTGCGGACATGCGGTATTGAGAACTTGTGTGTCTGTCTGGTTCGATGCGCTGGAAGTTGCAGATAGACTAGCAAATAAATCTGAATCACAATGGGACTCTGCTCCACATATTCCGTACAAGCCAAGGGCATTTTCATTTTCATTGGCTATATATGAAAGATGAAAAATATCTGGTACCAGATGTTGTCATTGCATGAGAAGCGGAAGAAAACGGCAAACTCACCAGGGGTTGATTGGAGCGGATCAGTTAAACGATAAAATGCAGAATTGCCAGGCCATATGCTGCAACAGCACCCTTCGTAAGGAGTAGATCATAACACCTGTCCAAACTCACCCAGGATATTCACTGATGGTCGCACCATCGGAAGGACGACAGTTGATAAAATCCTGCTCGTTAAAGATGAGCTCCAACATTTCCGCTATGAGTGAGGTGCGTGTGTACGGTCCATTGGGTTACAAGCATTCTTTTATTCATGAGCTCACCAAACCGATCCGGCGGCCATGCCAACTGAAGACAAGCATCCTGCCAAGGAGAGCTTCGATGGTGATCAACTAATACGGCCAACCTGGGAACGTTGGCGTGAAGCTGTTGTTTCACTAGGGCAGATGTGTAAACCTCAGCAGCCGTGTCGACTAGAACGTTAGCACAATCACTATCCCCAGGCAAATGGAATATGCGCCACAAGTCCGAATTTCACTTTGCCAACCTCTAGAGCGATCCACCATACTGTGCAGTTAATAGAAACAGCACGTGGATTGGCGGGCAAGGTACAGCGTCGGACCGGAAGAAGAGACAAAGACTGGCTTGCATCAAAACGTTGCGTTTGCCAGCTCGGCTGCGCTTTACCAACGCGCAGGATCCGCGAGGCATGGGCGCTGCTTTTACCAACACATGTGACCTACCTTTTACGTATGCATGATGCTACTTGGCAAGTAGATTGATCGATAGGGGATTCGATCCCTATAATTGGCCTAATCGGTCCCCAACACGTTGGCTTGCCATTGGTAGACAACCAGGAGGCATGGCAAGTGGTACCCATGCGAAACCCAGCTCGGAACTTGATGCTTGGATCATTTGAAAAACGGAGCCCGGAATGACCAAGGAGCTGTAATATAGTGGCCGTTCTCGCACTGCTTGGCCAGTTCGGAGTCAGCACGTGTATCCACCGAGCAAAAAAAGAGACCTCAAATTAGTGAGCACCGAACGGTCGAGCAAAGAGTGTGATGAACTGCAATCAACTGTGGAGTACATATGGTCAATTAGAAGATAGTCCGTACGTACAGTACTGGAAAACTTGTATTATGCTGACTTCGAACGCCACGCTATCCAATGGTGTATCCGTAATTAGGCGAATAGGTGGAGGTAAGTATTAGAACAGTTTAAGAATGTCTAGCACGAGGACTTTCTTCGGCAAAAATTAAGAACGATACAACCTGAAATTCGTCAATATTACCAGTCACATACAGTAATCATACACTCACGAAAATTCATTCACTAACATACCCATGGGATCGTTCCATGTGGCCCACGAGTGTTGAATCCCTCGTGAAAGGTTCGAGACACCACGGGCAGACCCATTTCACAGGGACGTGCTGCTCCTTCATATGCCTTTCGAGGCTCGTTCTCCTCATTTCTTGGAGGGTAGTACATCCATGCCATCGACAGCGGTACGTCTGCGCGTCGGAAATGACCCCATGTCTGCCGTGTAGGTGGACCCTGAAGTCCCCCCCCTTTATCAGGGCACCACAGGTAGTCCCGTTGTCTGACCAGAGACAAACGACCTCTTTTTCTTCGATGACGTTTCTGTTGAATGCAAGCATATCCTATGGGTAAACGTGCGTTAAGTCGAGCTTAAACTGGCAAGACATAGGCACACCTTGACGGTCCAATCTTCATTGAATCCTGTAGAGTTGCTCATAGCGAACACTATAAGAAAAACGACGCGAACTGCAAAGCTGCTGCACTGAAGAGAATCTTAAATAAGTCTGAAGACGCGCACAGTGGATGCGCGCCAGCAGAGAAGCCGCCTTGCCAACAGGGATGCATGACACCAGGATGGAGATGTAGTGTAACAACCATATGTTGGGTCTTGGTAGAACCGCGCGCCAGGCCAACCAGTTGGTAAAGGCGCGATTGGTACGGGTAAAATGGACGAGCCCTCGTCCGGTTAAATTTTCTTGTGTTTTGAAAGTGGAGACAATGCTTGGTGGTGTAAATCCATGGATTGGTTGGAAGAGGAAGGTTGTTTCTGTGATAGCCGCCCAAAGCTTATTTACAAAAACATCGTCCATTTCCGCATTTCCATGGTTCGCTCGGCATCCAATCTGCTGCGAGCTCGAAACTGTGAAGTGTCTTGTGAACGCACCGAGCCCTTGCCGAACCAGTTCGTGCAGAGGCTCGACCCATGAAACCAAAAATGGACTTGATAGACGCACTCCACGGCTGAGCCGCGAGTTTATCCTCATCGATTGAATGATCGAATGTGATATACTGTGCTCTACCTATCCGTTTCTCGGTGATTCTTGCACCATATGAGGTTTAGACCATCCAAGCCATGTCGGTTGATGTTTCGATAATGATCTAGATTCCAGGTTGCCCAGGGAAGCACTCTCTTCAAGTTAGAGGCAACGCACGACAATCCTGGGCTGTACACGTATCAGTCGCCAGGTTTGTTTTACGAGTACAGATGAGACTCGCTCCACCTGACAAGCGCATGTTAGATGTTGCAGTTAGGATGAACCATGGCCATGGAACAATGGTGTAACTGAATCTACGATGCAATGATCCCGCGTGTCTGCGTGCATTCCCATTAATATAAAAAGCTTGGACGTCTTTTCTAACCGAAGACCATATAGGCTTCGGTCTGCGTCAATCTGTGAGAGGGATCAGCCATCTAACTTAAATCGGTCAAAACGACCAGAGAGCACCCACGCCTGATGTGCTTTCTATCGGCATGATTGAATTATTCCGATTCAGTCTGATGGTCATTTTCAGTATAGTGAACACACCTTATGAAGCATAACTTTCCGTGCTTGACCTCGAAGAGTGGTCATGAGCTCCAACGGTCGGTGGTCGCTCCTGCTTCGTCTGACACGCCAAGGATCCGTTTGCTGAGGTTGACAAGCATCCATGCACGACAAACCGTGAAAATCAAGTGGTTGTACTGGTCGAGCTTTCTGACCAAGGAGAAGTATCACTGAGTTTTGTGAAGATTTCTGGTGGTGGTTTGGCACGGTATTTTTCGCGTCGGCTGGTGGCCCGTTGAAATTCGGACTTTCAAGGTGTACATCAATGAATCGTGGGTACTTCCCAACTCTTCCCTGAACCGTGTCCCACTAGGTCCACGTCGTTGTCATGTTTTCTCCTCGTGCATGCCCTTGACCATGTAGGAAATGACCCTGAGTTCAGTAGCAATACAGCGCCGGCTTCGCGATTCGTTCAGCAGTGCTTCCTTACTGTGGGACACACTCTTCATTCAACAGATTCCGGGAACAGTTGGACTCGTGCACCGGATGCTGCTACGAGCGCCGTTTGTCTTCTGCTGTGGTCTGGTCTCAATCGCGGTCATGGGATCTCTACTCTTTCTCACCACTGCGAAGAGAGTCAACTCGGGTCGCAGTTGCCCCCTTTGTACTGTCGTCGACAAGCTGGCTGTAATGGCTGTGAGTGCTAGCATCTACTTCTCTCGTGGTTATCCCACTGACACGCCTTCTTAGCCACGAACGAGTGAACTCTATCTGCGATAAATAAGAGTGGTATCTTCTCCAAAGAGATAGCTGACATATTTTGCACGTGTTGCCTGATCAGATGACGATGACGACTTGAATCGTAATGGGCGTTGGGCTGTTATCAGGGATGCTTCATCATTGCTTTCAAGAGCGACCACCAGCCTGGCAGTCGATGCTACTGTATACTCGAAACCTCCCCATGTTGTCGCTTATACCATAACCGATGCTTTGCTGGGTGAAAAAGGTCCAGCGATATGTTTACTCTCGATACCCTTTCTTAGAAAGAAAATCAGCCAATCGTCGAAGGATGACGCCTTGGTAACCGTAAATGTTCACCCGTCTCACTAGTTGCGACTGGGTGCTGAGATTTTGATTCAGCAGATGCATAAAGGTCAATACGGAACAATCGACACTAAATGTTGATACGAGCTATCGCAAGGTCCGTTAGCAATACAGAACGGAATCAGTAATGTACAATTCACTCTCGCCAGAACAATTATGCTGTGATGCAAATCATTAGATTGGATACACAAAACGTAACTGTGCATGCATATGCTGACAACGCAACTCGATTCGATTTCCAAAGCAGCCGGTACAGTTCATTTCTGAAATGCGACAAGAGCGGTGGAGCCCCTTCCCTTGGTATCAATCATCTTTGCAGGGCCGGCTGTCGGTAAGCGCACACACCAATGCCAGACAATGTGGTCCATCCACATTCTCCTATCGGCTACATGTCATTCACGAGACAACAGGACGGGCTATGTGATCCATTTACCAAGGCAACATGGAGACCGCGAGGCCTCCGAAGCAAGGTTGGCTCTCCCAATAGACTTGTCAGCGTTCCATTTCTGCCAAATGTTGTGACGTGAGCCCCTCCATTAACGTGTCGTTTCCGGTGAGTGGATTCGTCGGTCTCCAACGCCATGGGTGGTGGCCTCTTGTCTGGAAGCGGTACCATCATGCCATGGAAGTCGCCACAAAGCTCCAGGGCTTGCTGGCGTTGGATTCGACGCCCGTGTCAGTCGGTGGGATCAGAAATCGGCGCGGTGGAGTGCGGGTTGGCAGACGATAAGACTAGTATCCTACTTGCTGTAGGGAAATCCGTTCTAGCGCAAACTCCGAACGACACAGCTCGTAGACTACCGTCTAGAGCGGCGAGGTCCACCCCTTCCCCTGGTCGCACGTTTTCTCTCTCTCTCCTCTTCTCGTGCCCTTGCACTGCGTTGTCTCGGATCAATGACCTCGTAGTCTCGTTCAGCCTTCCTTGTCTCCTCTCCATCATCCTTCGGAAAGCGGAGCGCATGATTCATGAACCCTCGGTCATCGTCGACTTCCATGCCCTCATCTTCTTCCTGAGGTTTCATTTCCTGATCTCCGTCGCCATCGCCATTCCTACTTCCATCCGTCTCGTCTTCCTCCCCAGCCGCACTGGCAGACGTCGACGATGCCTGTAACATGCCCCTGAATTTGCTCATCGCAGCAAGCACGTCCCCTTCGTCCTTCCGTCCCTTTCCCTTTTTATGTAGTCCACGTCCCTTGGAATACCTTGCAAGCTCTTCCGCTAAATACGATTTTTGCGTTTTTGCCCTCTTTTTCTCAGCCTCTTCCTCGCTATCCTCGCCGCCCTCCCGCCGTCGGGTGAGTTTCCGGATTTCAGCCTCCATCTTTTCAATCTCAGCGCGACGTGTATCGCTGCGGACGTCGGTCAGCACTCGCTCCGGAAGGGTGTGGTGGCTCCGGAGTGTTGTATTACCTAGTTGATGCCTTGTCCTGCGCGTGCTTCTCCCTGATTTTAGATATGTCCGTGTCCTTTCCCTTTGTTTCCTTGTCCTTCTCCACGCATTTCATCAGTGACCGCCACTGCTGATTTATTAAAAAGGAACATACCTTTGATGGCGGGGCTGGAGCGCTGTCGGTGCTGAGGTCCCGTTCATTCTCTTCACCTTTTTTTGATGCCAAGGGCTTCAGAATGTTGGACACCGGTATGAGCAATGCCCCAGGGTCATCGATCACTACAAATCCAATTGATGGGAACAAACGTGTTCATCACCGAGGAAAAACCTACTGACAATCAGGGCGTGCCATATCCTTCTTTCGCACGACAGGTTCCATGGCCCCGTCCTCGTCCCCTCCCTCATCATCACCAAAGCTCAAAAGGTTCACGTTCCTGACAGCCAGTGCCGTCGGTCAGTGATAAAGTCATTACAAAAAAAAGGGGCGTCTGGTCTACTTTTTTTTCGCGCCCTTGCGTCGCTCAGCCTCTTCCCGTTCACGTTGCGCCACTTCGCGGGCACGCTGTTGCGCACGCTTCTCCGCAGCTGTGATACGTGGTATGACATCAGGGAAGGGGTTGTCGATGATGACAATGGACTTGATCTTTGGTGGGCTGGGTAATGTCAGCTCTAGTCACGTTGAATCGCCAACAGAGGGGTAAGAAACAAGTGAGGAGCGGCAAAGACACGCACTATAGTGGTCTTTCATTCTCGTCGAGTTCTATCACGATCATTTGGTCCCAATGTTTACAGCAGAGGATGAACACGCACCCGTCTCTCCGATCTTCAAGACATCTAGACGGAACGTCAACAGTGAAAGCTATGCAGAGTTTGAGGACGTACTGTACAGCGTATCGCCCACGACCCTCCCGAACAGCGTGTGTTTTCCGTGTAGCTCATCCGCCCGGTCTAGTGCAGAAGAGCCTCAACTAGTCGGTTCCACGAACGACGGACGCGACCCGAAAACATACCGAGTGTAATGAAGAACTGCGAATCATTCGAGTTCTTCGTTCCATTATTTGCCATCGCCACCAGCCCACGGTGTGTGAACCGCAGCCGGGGATGAATCTCATCTTCGAAGGGCTCTACAGGGGGCCGCAACGCACGTGCTTGTACTCCCGCGGACAAAACCAGAAAAAAACAAGGACACACGTACCACCATAAAAAGATTCTCCGCCTGCGCCAGTACCAGTTCTATCTCCAGTTTGGACGAGGAAGCCTGCGACGACTCTGTGTTGGAGTGGGTGGTGGGGGGTTGGTCGATTGGCACGGGGACATTGGGAAAAGCCGACGCCCTACCGGTGAAAAATGACACCGTCATAATATCCTGCCAGTTCACGCGAGGTCAGCCGGAAGCCGTGAGGTGCGCTGCTGCACACACCTTCGAGCGCAAGCGCAATGAAGTTTCGGCACGCTTTCGGTGCTTCCTTTGAAACATGCCGGTGATCGTGTAAGTGCAGAGCAGTCTTGCAGAGACCCTCGTGCGCACCTTTGACCATAGCTCGATGTCAATCTCGCCAACGGTGGTGTCGAGGATAACGCGTCCGTGAGTTGGTAGAGCCATTTCAAGTTTGTGTGACACGTCGAGGCAAAAGTTGATAATTTACGTTTACGGTTTATCAACATATTTACACGATATTCCACTGAGTGCGGTTTCTTCATCATCTAAGACGGGGCACCTCCAGTCACAGCGTACGCAGGTTTCTGCACTCCCGTCCCAGACCCAACACCCATCTCCGAAAACTGATGCTGCAATGCTCCAACTCCGTAGTCATACCCTGATCCTTGTCCATACACTGATGAAACACGTCCATTTCCGCTTGCACTGCCCGCTTCTCCACCGTGGGTTTGTTGGCCGTGCGGTGACTGAGAAGTAGGTTGAGGAGGAGAATAGCTGTATGATGCTGCCGCGGTTTGCATCACTGGGAATGGCGCAGCACTAGGAGGATCAGCGTGATAGACATATGATCCTTGAGGTTGCTGTGATGCGGTAGAAATGGGTGCGAAATAGGGTGTTGATGTTTGGCCAGAATTGCCCGTCTGAGACGTCACTTGAATTTGAGTTTGAGAAGTGGTTTGGGTTAGTGAGTGTCCTTGAGGCTGATCGCCTTGTTCTTGTTGGATCGAACCCTGTGGTGAGGCATCTGGTGGACCCCCGGTCACCCCAGGCACTGAGAAGAAATAAACAGCACCGGCGGGGTCCTTGCCTCCCTGGACATAGTATTGGGCCCACGCTTGGACGTTTGGATCCGAGTACGTCGTGTTTGGATCATATACGTATGGTGGACCGGACTGCTCTGATCCAGTTTGACTTTGTCCTTGAGGCTGGGCCGCCTGCGGAATTTCAGCCGCAGGGGTAGGATATTGCTGCTGCTGATGAACTTGGGGTTGAAGCTGCGATTGAGGCCGAGGTTGCGACTGTGGTTGAGATTGCAACTGAGGTTGCAGCTGTGGTTGGGACTGAGGTTGTGGCTGTGACTGCGGTTGTTGCTGGGGATAAGGGGATCGTGCAGGGTGCGGACTAGGTCCACCGTATGGTTGAGTAGGTCCGGGTGCGTAGCCTTGTCCTCCACCGTACCCAGGATCATGCTGCTGTGGGAACGAACCCTCGGTATAGCCAGTCGGGGCAACATAGCCGTACGGAGCCTGTTGCTGAGGAGGTTGCTGGTCAAAGCCGGGTGTAGCAATGGGATAACCGTATGGGGGATGAGGGCCGTACTCCTGATGGACGTAAGATGCTTGTCCGTGGCTATAGTCTGGGCGTGGAGCATCATACACTACATGGACATAAGTCACGTAGTGAGCGAACCGAACTTAGGTACATACTTCCAGAATGTCTCGCAAGGCTCTCTTCCATCATTCGATCGAATATGACTCGGGCCTTGACGAAACTTTCGTTCATTGACACGAGATCGGCTTAACGGGACTTTCAACAAAGCCTCCGAGCAAAAATCAGAGGATCGCACCTCGTTTTTGACTATATTTGTCGATGAGTTTGACGATTTTGGGCCGAAGAGACATGCAAGATCGATATAGCTCCTGTCAAGATAGTCAGGTCTACAACACACGGGGAACTCCAAGACCGATCGGACCTGAATTTCTTCATTATCCGCAAGGTTTTCCCCGGAGGCGTCTATGGCGCGGAGCATTGTCAACAACTTGTCGACGTTCACAGCCTGCGCGAACACGGCCGCTTCTTGCTCTGCTTCTCTTGCAAGTTCAGTTGAGGTTGGCTCTGGTAATGGCTCCTGTTAAGAGTTCAATCAGATGTAACATTCGACAAGAAAAAACCACGAACCACATAGTTGACAGGAAATATACCGGTCCTGCCCTTTAACTGGCCACGCCACCAATCTTTGTAGCCACGGTCAACGACCTTGATGATATCACCCTTTTCAAACGCAAGTTCTCCGGGTTCAGTGGGTTCAAAGGTATATAATGCCTTGACACGAGTGATTATGGGGGTCGACGCAGGTGCTGGCGTGTCGCCCGATTGCAATGGTAGCGATGAAGTAGACGATGCTGCACCCTTCTGCGTACTTTGCGACGTCTGCGGGCTCTGTGCAGGCAGGTAGCCTGATGAATGAGTAGGTCCTATGGCATTATTGGAACTAGAACCAGTTGGCGCCGCGGGGGTCGATCTACTTGCACCGCCTGGTTGTGCCGAGTACTCTGTATACCCAGGCCTGCCACCCTTGTCGTGCATGGACATTTCCAGAACACGTTGAAGCTCCTCTTCCTCCCTCCGTCGTGCTTCGTCGTCGGCCGCGGGCGGAGCAGGCTCATCTGGTGGCTGAAACTTATAATCTTGCGGTACAATTCAGTCACTGACACAGGTACATCAAATAAATCCCACTTTTTGCTTTCAAGTTGTTGTAACATTCTTCCATAACACCGAGAGAAGGGTCTCTTTCAAATTCGGCCGTCCACACGGCAATCAGGCTCAAAGCTCTCTTTCGAACTTTGTCATGGGTAGTCTTGAATTGATATGCCATGAGCACGTATCTCCTAGATGTAAAACCTGCGTACCCGATCGGCGATTAGTTTCTCGAGAGCCTGAGTGAACGCGCGTGAGGCCAGCTCGCGGTGCAGATCAATTCCACAATTCTTGGAGAGAGATTCCGCAAGAGAAAGTGAGTAGAGTTGGACGTTTGGACTGCGATGTGCAAGGCGTTTGATGACGGATGCGATGACATTGCGAGCACTGGAGGAATGTCAGGGCGGTGGCCTGGACCGAAGGAGAGGGGAGGAAGTACCCTGATTCACCCTCTTCTTGCACTTTGTCGCAGACGTTAATGATGACCTCCCAGTTCTCACTAGTCAAGTTCTCGTCCGTAGCTTTGGCTATATATGTGTCACACAGTCGGTAGCAAGCACATCGTAAGCGCAGCGGTACGCACCGACATTATCGTCGTAGGGATTGGTCTGTCCTGCTTTGAACATTGCGAGTACTGTTCAGCCCGGCGTCGAGCTCGCTGCTGTGGTCGTTGGTGGTGATGGGATGGCGGCAGTCGCTGCGTGAGGCGGTGTCCCTTGCCTGTGATTGGTGCCAGACGGCAGCTCCCGTGCATCGAGGTCTTTCCGCACTTCGCTACTTACATCTCTCCGCATATCATGGCCAAGGGTACATTATACTTTGATACAGAATTGCCTGCACTATGCTGATAAATCCGTGTCCAGTTCCGCGAAATTTCCGCCTCCTTGAAGAGCTCGAGAAGGGCGAAAAAGGCATCGGTGATGGCTCCTGCTCATATGGCTTGGAGGATAGCGAAGATATCATGATGAGCAACTGGAATGGCACCATCATTGGCCCTGGTCATGTAGGTTTATCCCCGATCTACGACATCGCGGGCTGATCACTCTGCAGACCGTACACGAGAACCGCATCTACAGCCTTAAGATTCATTGCGGCGGTTCATATCCGGAACATCCGCCCACCATCCAGTTCCTGTCTCGTGTGAACTTGCCTTTTGTCAGTCAGACTGACGGCAAGGTTGATCCTGCCAAACTCGGTGTTCTCGTTAATTGGGGGAGGGACAGCAGCATCGAAACAATCCTAGTTGGTATAAGGAGGTGTGATACTCTTCCGTCTTTCGTTTTCGTGGCTGACGCTTTCGTGTCAGGGAGATGGGGTCCTTCAATAACAGAAAGTTACCCCAACCACCAGAAGGCAGCACATTTTGAAGCAAATCACTGGCATCATTGGACATTGGCACACCGGAATTGGAAGAGTGGAAGAAGAAAGGGCCAGCCATGCACCGTTGTCACAAGATGGGTTTTAGCATTAATCCTGCAATCTCTTTTGTTTCTTTCCTCAGCGAATTTTCATTCGTTTTGCACAGTTTTTTACTCAGCATATGGAGTCTGGATTTACGCAGTCATCCTTTCTACCATTACTAGTTGGTTGGAGAAGACATCAGTGATTGATCAGTGATGCTAGGCACCAAACCACTCTTACTTATACTCTTGAGTCTTGTGACTGAGCATCAACATGATGTCACAAGACAAGGGTGTAAAGGTTACTTGGAAATCTGTTAATGTTTCTATCAGACTCACAGAATTTGAAGCTTTGGATAGTATATCCCACTGTGCTAAGTTATGACTGCATGGGCTTGATGACTGGTGAGAGATTATTGTTGGCCAGATCTCTAATGAAAGGAAGCCCTAAATCTCCTTCCTTGATCTAGACCCATATATACAATCTATGGACACTGAAGGTAGTATATCCTCTTGTTACTCAAGCTCTTGACTTGATGACTCAACATACAATTACTTTGTTGGAAATATTCTAGATAAGGTACTTACAGCTTACATAAGCAATGGTTACATCGCACCCTTGTTACCTTAGTATTACTTAGTGACTTACTGAGTATTCCATATACTTATAGTATATGCCTGACATTGTCTATCTCTGGCTAGACACAGGACATTCTGCAATAACCTAGTTAAAGGGAGAAATTTCATAACCCATCTACTACACAGTATATCCCAGACACAGCATCACATCAGACATGTACCAGTTACACCAGCACTAATGGAATGTCTTGTCAACCTGATAAAGAGATTGAACCTCAAGAATGTTATGATATGATGGCATATAATGCAAATGTACTTGTGTGCCAACTGAGGAGATGTCCTAGCATGTAGATTGTATAGAACAAGCTAAGATATTACTATAGGCAAGGGCCCTATTTACAGTGAGCTCAAAAACCCTTTTCATGTTGATAGTAAATGTAGTAAGTGATATGTACTGCTATATACTGATATGAACCCTAAACCACTAAGGCTCACTTGAAGTTCTTGGGTTGTTTATAGGTCACACTGAGATGGGTATGAAGAGTGGAGGAACTTGTGAAGGTGCTCTTAATCCCTTGCTTGGCTAGCAGGTAGAGGGAGAAACACCAAGAGAACAAGCTGAGGTCTTCAGCATTGTCCCTTGGCCTATACAGTGAGCAACAAAACCATTCCAATAACTAACCTTGACACAGTGCACAAAGCGCACTGCAAACACTCGTGGGAATTTCGCCAAGCTTTGGTGTGACCAAACAAAGTACAAACTCTTGGCTACCAATCCGCCCTTGGATCATGTGATTTGGCTCAGAGGCTGTGGAGTTATGGC